>WWET01002976.1:194437-207731 GCA_011038615.1 Limnodynastes dumerilii | reverse complement strand
AGCGCACCGGAACATCACAGCCTGCCGCAGGACGCATAATGGAGCCTGCGCAATTGCATTGACCCTAATGTGTACATGAAAACAACCCTGGTCTTTTCACATTGCCTCCCTTCCCAGGTTGAACACGGGAAAAACCCTTCTTTTTTCCTGTGTTCAAGTCCTGGCTCTCTTGACCCGGTTCTCCCGGAAGTGGCAGTTTCACATCACCACCAAAAAACCCTGGTTTTTGGTGGTGATGTGAAAGGGGTATAAGTCACTCGGGAGTTTTGGGGTTTCATACTCTCTTGAATAATCGGGGGGTTGCTCTGTATATGTTTTGTTATGATGGAGTGGAGGGGGGTGTTGAGGGATATTGGGGTTGACATAGGATGGCATCTGATGTTGAGGAGCTGATGTTACCCGGTGGGTTGTGTGTACACAGGGCACTGTGGCCGGTTTTGTGAAGTTGTCTTGTTGTGAACGGATGAACCTAAGCATTCATGTAACACGGTCTTGTCCAAATAACACATCTTCACCGTCCACGATTTATGGCCGTTGGATCTTCCAGCCGTCTTGTTTGAAGTTCCTGTGGCTTGCTGGCAAACATGAGATTCGGCATTTCTACTGACCGCAAATGTGCTTTCATTTGACACTGAAGGGCTTTGCGTGTTTATTGGTTTAAATGCACTTTTATATTCCTGTGTGTGTTCAGAACCTCTCTCACCATGAATTTATTTCATCTAACGACCCTGGGGGCTCATTTATGGTAAATGGATTATTTTCAGTTTGTTTTTGCATTTGATTAGCTTATGGTTTGGTAAAAAAACCCAAAACTTTATTATTTCTATCTACCCAGCGGTGGAACGCGCCAGTTGTGGACCCAGGTGCAAGAATATAGAACATTGACCCCCTTACGGGCTTGAGTCATGGTCTCCTAAAATGATAGTGTCAGCTTTCCAGAACTCCACTGTCTCTGCTCCAATGTCACAGATGATCTCACATAGGGAGTGTGGCCCCGTAAATGTGTCCCGGGGCCCCACCCCAGGATGGTGGCCCTTAGTGCAGGAGGAGTGCACTGTTCTCCTATGTGCAGATCACACATGAGGGATAAGCCCATCCCTTACTGTAAAATGACCATACCTATGGCCACGCAACAGGCATACCGACAGCGCTCACTGCATTAGAAAGAGTCTCTACCGCAACACCTGATAGGTGTGTGGGTCCCCGTTGCGATTTCAATATGGCCGTTTTCTCCCAGCCAGTTTGGAAATTAAAGGAATAGCAATCCAACCCTGGAGCACCGGACATGGTGCTCCGAAAAGTAGGTAACTATGCTATCCCTCCCTAACCCTCACCCTAACTCTAATTACACCCCCCCCCTGCAGCCTAACCCTAAGTCTCCCCCACCATCCCTAACCCTAAATTTCCTCCACCACAGCCTAACCCTAAGTCTCCGCCCCCGCAGCCTAACCTTAAGTCTCCACCACCACAGCCTAACCCTAAGTCTCCCCCATCGCAGCCTAACCCTAAGTCTCTCCCCTGCAGCCCAACCTTAAGTCTCTCCCCTGCAGCCCAACCTTAAGTCTCTCCCCTGCAGCCCAACCTTAAGTCTCTCCCCTGCAGCCCAACCTTAAGTCTCTCCCCTGCAGCCCAACCTTAAGTCTCTCCCCCGCAGCCTAACCCTAAGTCTCCCCCACAGCAACCTAACAATAAGTCTCCGCCACCGCAGCCTAACCCTAAGTCTCCACCACCACAGCCTAACCCTAAGTCTCCGCCCCACAGCCTAACCCTAAGTCTCCGCCCCACAGCCTAACCCTTAGTCTCTCCCCTGCAGCCCAACCTTAAGTCTCTCCCCTGCAGCCCAACCTTAAGTCTCTCCCCCGCAGCCTAACCCTAAGTCTCCCCCACCGCAGCCTAACCCTAAGTCTCCGTCACCGCAGCCTAACCTTAAGTCTCTCCTATACAGCCTAACCCTAAGTCTCTCCTCCGCAGCCTAACCCGAAGTGCCTGGGGAGGGTTGTTCACCTCTCCGGTGATCCGGTGGTGGCGCTTCCGAAAATGAATGGGAAAAAATTCTAAAACTTCTGTCATTGAAAACAGAGACAGCTGAAAAGCAACATTCTGCTGTCCCTTCTTCGTAATGAATCTGTGTGGGGATTTGCAACGGTCTAACAGAATATTGTAATGTTGACATATTCAGCACTATGATAACCTTAATCCTAATTCCAAACCCTAACCACTAACCAGTGTTATCAAAATCAGAACAGTCTACATATCTGCTAAATGCGATTCCTGTCTAAAAAATACATCTGCCATTAGGCTTTCGGCTGTATTGCTTTGGAAACTGAGATTGCCGGAACGGCAACAAAATATTGGGCCGGATCCAGAACTACGTCTGTCTTCCATAGACGGACGAAATTCAATGAACAATAGCTACTGCGCATGCGTAGTAGCTATTGTATGTAATCTGCGTATCGTTTTGATTCGTAGATTGCGTATATGCATGCACAGTAGCTATTCATTGAATTACGTCCGTCTATGGAAGACGGATGTAGTTCTGGATCTACCCCATTGTCTTTAAAGCATAACCCCATTTCTCCTCTACATAACGGTAGTATCTGCACTTGCATTTAAAGCGCTAGGGAAAGGGAACATACTGTGGGCCGTATTCAGAGATTTTGAGGGAAGTTTTGTGCGTATTTTTAGGATCGGATGCGCATGCGTACTAACTTTGTGTACGTAGTTTACTTTCACTATACACACGGAAGTGCCTAACGGACGTACATGTGAATCGCTCTTGGGGGACATACGCACGGAAATCAGATGTATAAACCTTTGAATAATTGCGTACCTTTAAAAAACAGATCTCTGGATACGCCCCTGTATCTGGAATTATAGCTGCATTGTGATTGGCTGTACCACTAGATTTTACCAAATGCAGGTTGCGCTCATTTTCACGTTTCGGTCCATATCGTGCCCACAATCTGCAGCTTTGGTGCACAGCTCAAAGGCAGGAAACACAACAAACGCAGATTTCTTTTATTTTTCTCTTAAATATTCTCCTTTCTGATAAGCTACATAAAAGTGGCTGTAAATATATGTCTGCGAGTTGTTATTCCGTGTACAGCCCTCGGCTTGTGTTCAGTGTGTCTTTAAAACACACAATGTTTGAAGGATTTTTTGTGGCGTTCCAGTTTGCCCCCCGGCATAAATAATGTACCAGCGTCTTAGTGCTGTTCTTTCATATTTCCCCTGGACTATGAATTACTGTACATACTAAACTGCTTACGGAGAACTGACAGTTTTAACATGTTGGGTAATTCTGCATTCAGAATCACTGGGGAGAGACACCTCTGGCAATGGTTCAGGAGTCGGTGTTTTGGAAAGATTTGTGTGGCCAGCTCCCCAGCGAGTGCAATGTCCCACACGGAAGGATGCAGAATCCTGAACAAATTAACTGTCACGTCGCTGGATGCAAAAAAAAAAACAGACACAAAATAACAAAACAAAAAGCGCGTTTTTCTCTTTTGTCATTTTCTTAATTAGGGTTTCCAACTTTATGGCAATTATGCAAAGCAGAAAGGGGCTTTATGAGCTACAGTAATGGACATAACATCTTTCTGTACTATACATATGTGCTGAGGTTCATAGAGCGGGTACGTGCTCGAGCCCCTCTCGCCATGCTGTCACACCGATTGGGCACACAATGAGTTAATGCCCGTGACCGTCTAACCTGCTGATTTCTTAAATTTGTGTCCTAGTTTAAAAATCAGATGTCACAAGACGTCAGGTAGGGAGCCATCATTTAGGAATCCAGGATGCACTCACTCAAGCAGCTAATTAGTTGGACAGAGGCTGGAAGGTGAGTGAGTGTTCCTGGGGGTATCAGGAGGAGGAGGGGGGGGGATGGGGCAATGTGCAAATTATTCAAACAGGTGAATAAGTTTTTTCCATCCTCGCAATGTCTGCAGTTTAAAATGGGATTTCTATAAAAATAAGAAGGGGAAACGTCACTTATTGTCATTTTATTTCATTCTACATAAAAAATAGTTTCCTAACCATTTATCATCAGTAATCATTTTTTTATTTTTTTATGTGATTTGTAAATGCATATGGGTTGAATCCCGACTTGTGATATCTGCGCACTAGAATTCCTGGATCGCATTATTCAGACATCCGCGCATTAACATTTTAACACTCCGACTTCTGGCCAGTGGCGTCATTGGGGTTAGTGTCACTCGATGCGGAAACCTCTGGTGTCACTTCCAATGGAGCTTCTTCCACACAGTCCAGTTATTCAATGTGATGACAGTAGTAGTGACATAAAGTAGCAAAATAATAATTACACCTTTAATTTGCAATATCCTACACACAACACAAATGTATTTACTTTTACATAGATTAAAGTGGTTACATTGAAAAAGTCTCCCCCCCTGTCATCACTGCAGCTTCCTAGTATGTCCCAGTCATCCTATAGGCTCCCCTGTATGTCCCAGCCATCACTGCAGTCCCCCTTGTATGTCCCCACTTGTATGCCCTAGCCATCAATGTAGCCCCTACTTGTATGTCCCAGCAATCATTGTAGCCCCCACTTGTTTGCCCTAGCCATCATTGTAGTCCCCATCCTTAAAATGTTAATGACTTGGAATGTTAGGTGGTGTTAGTTGGTTGTGTATTCATGGCTTGGAATGTTAGGTAGTGTTAGTTGGTCACATATTCATGGCTTGGAATGTTAGGTGGTGTTAGTTGGTCACATATTCATGGCTTGGAATATTAGGTGGTGTTAGTTGGTCACATAATCATGGCTTGGAATGTTAGGTGGTATTAGTTGGTCACATATTCATGGTTTGGAATATTAGGTGGCGCTAGTTTACCCCTATTTATGGCTTGGAATGTTAGGTGGTGTTAGTTGGTCACCTATTCATGGCTTGGAATGTTAGGTGGTGTTAGTTGGTCACGTTTTCATGGTTTGGAATGTTAGGTGGTGTTAGTTGGTCACATATTTATGGCTTGGAATGTTAGGCGGTGTTAGTTAGTCACATATTCATGGCTTGGAAAGTTAGGTGGTGTTAGTTGGTCACCTATTCATGGCTTGGAATGTTAGGTGGTGTTAGTTTGTCACATATTCATTGCTTGGAAAGTTAGGTGGTGTTAGTTGGTCACCTATTTATGGCTTGGAATGTTAGGTGATGTTAGTTGGTCACGTGTTCATGGCTTGGAATGTTAGGTGGTGTTAGTGGTCATATATTCATGGCTTGGGATGGTTGGGTGTTCTAGTTTTTCACATATTCATGGCTTGGAATGTTAGGTGGTGTTAGTTGGTCACCTATTCATGGCTTGGAATGTTAGGTGGTGTTAGTTGGTCACGTGTTCATGGTTTGGAATGTTAGGTGGTGCTAGTTTACCCCGTATTCATGGCTTGGAATTTAGAAGTGCAAATCTATGGGTATTTTATGAGAGAATCCAAAGAGTTTCAGGTATTTTTGTGCATCAGCCAAGAGAATAGGTTCAGTCAGGATGAGGACATGATGGAGTGTAGGGTAAATATGTAGATGAATGAGCAAATCTGAGAGGGAGCCAGGTCCCTAATCATCAGACTATATTGGCAGGTTATGGCCAGCAGCTGTTCCCTAGATCCAATTCAGTCAAGAAGGGTCATGACTTGAAGTCACGTGCGTCATCCAGCATCGGGTGCTGGTCAGTAATCTCCCCACCCATAGAGGGTGCCGTTACCCCTCCTCTTGTTTCAGAGTGTGACCAAGATCTGATTATAACTGACACACCGGGTATGAAATAATATCATAGAAATCTCAGGGATGAATAATTATAGAATTAAGCTTTTGTATAGATTCCCCAGCCCCCCTGGAAGTGGCATTAGAATAGGTAATTGTATTTTGGGTAGCCAATGGGAAATATATGCTCAAAGTAAGGTATTTATATAATTAGGGCTCAGATCATTATAAAGCATTGGGAGATTCAATTTATATTCCTGTTTTCCCAATCTACAGATTAACCTCCTCTCTCTCCGCTTGACCTCTAGGTGGAAGCTACAGATAAGTTGCCTCCGAAGATCATTAACAAAGAGATTCCATCTGCAGTAGAGACCTTGAAAGATGGAAAATCCGCCATCTACATAACCCCCAGAAACCTCAAAGCCTCGGACCCAGACAGCGCAGATGACGACATTCTCTACGTTATTCTGCGATCTCCAAATTTTGGACATTTGGAAAATGCAAAAACAGGTATTAATGATGTAAAGACTGGATCCTAAATTCTGGTTACTTTGTATTCGGATCTACGATTATCAGATGTGCTGAGATCCGTAATCGCAGAGCCGTGATATCCCCACATTTGCGCGATCACTTAATCATAACCTGCTTTAGGTTTTAGGAAATTGAGAAGGTAAAATGGCGGCCGTTTGGGAGTCTGTTTTATACGCACTGCATTGGTTCTCTATACTGTGTTATATATTTATGATAAGTGAGGGTGAGTGAAGATTGACGGAATTGCGATGTCAGCATGGAAACTGTCAGAATTTAGATCATCAAAATTATTGCCTATAGCAATAATTATGGCTCCAGTGTGGACAATGCAGGGGTAGATTATTCTAGAATGAGTCATATGATGTAATGATACCGGGGCCGGATTCACACCACTGGACGTATTGCATATACGTCTGGAGTTTACCGATATTTGATACTGCGCATGCATAGTATCTTTTTTACGTAATCTACGGATCTTTCCGTTGTGTAGATTGCATAAATGCGGCCTTAAAGGATGCTTATACGCAATCTACGTAACAAAAAGATATCAAATATCGGTAAACTCCGGACGTATATGCAATATGTCCAGTGGTGTGAATCCAGCCCACCATACGTAGATTATATTATATCTCTGTTTTATGTTATATGTCTTGATTTGTAGGTGATCACGTTGGGAGAACATTTACCCAGAGAGAGGTGAACCGGAGAGCCGTCCGGTACATCATAAACCCCTTGTTTCAAGTGAATTCAGACAGCTTTGAGTTTCAGATTTCTGATCCGGTTGGAAATAAAATTCTTCCAGCAACGTGAGTGGTTATATGATAATAAATAGCATTATATTGTTCCCAGTTCCATTTTTTTCAAAAACAAAGTACAGAAATTATTCCCAAAAAGTTACCCAGATTTCAAATATTTTTTCATAAACTATTTTCTGCCATGTAATCCTGAGCCGCCAAAGCACAGCAGAATCAGTGTATGTGTCCTACATGGGTACAGAGAGAGAGGGAAAGGCCTTTACTGCTCATTGACTAAGAGGGAACGCCCACCTGTGACCTCAGCCCCACCCCTTCTCCAGGAGCAGGGCTGGATTAAGGTCAACCGATGCCCTAAGAACACCCCAACAATACCCCTTCTATTGCCTAACTAACAATAATACCCAATAAAGACTGATTGTGAATGAAAAGATAAAAAATTCGGTTTTGTACAAAGTAAGGCTCATAGCTATATTAAATAATATGTGTAATAATAGTAAATGTGGACAGGCAGCAGACTCCTTTACCCGACTGCAGCGTCCCGGAATAGACAGCAAGGGAGACGCCAAACACACGTGGATCTAGACCAAGTTGGATCTTCAGATGACCCTATGCGTTTCGTCATTGAATAAAGTCATTCTGATGATCCAACTTGGTCTCGATTCACGTGTATTTGGCGTCTTCCTTGCTGTCTATTCCGGGACGCTGGAGTTAGGTAAAGGAGTCTGCTGCCTGTCCACACATGGTTGATTGTTATATGCCGTGATTTTATTCTGATCTGGTGCGCATATTTGTGTTTATCAGCTGCTTTTTAAATAAAACGATAATGCACCATTAGGTGCCCCCTTCTTCTTGCTTTTTACATATATATATATAATTTTATTGATTTAACACTACTACAGTATGCAATATTAGAAAATCATTTTCTTGTATCTAGGGCAACAGAAAAATGCAAATATGCTAATTTTCTGCATCTTGAAGTACAAAGACAAAAATGTATTGAAAATTTCTGTTAAAATAAATGTAGATCCATTTTATAATAATTATATTCTAATGAAATGTAATTATTAATATAAAACCAAAACCAAACATATTTTATTCCATTGCTTTATAACCTTGAAGAAACATGGCATTTCATTATACACAGATCAAAAGTTGCAAAATAATATTTATTTATTATTTATTACTTACTTATAGCTTTATAAATGTTTTCTCCTACTTTTTTAAAGTCGTCATTAATATCTACAATACTGTAATAATATTAATAGTATTAAAATCCAGAACAACGCTTGTGAGCGAATTTACGCGTGGCGGAAACGTAAAATCGCGTTTTGGTAAGTACTGCGCATGCGCACCATAGAAAATACGCTCCGTAACGTAGCGGAAATGGGAACGTATGGGCCATTCACGTATGTGTCGCGTAATTCCTTACATGTGGGCGTGCCAATTTTACGTGAATCAAAAATACGTCTGAAATGCGCTATGTTTGTATTTAAAGTGTACAGTATGGGCGTGCTTAGCTGCGTAAATACGCGTTGACATACGTACGTGAGCGGATGACATTGGTTACGTGGGCAAAAGTTAAGGTAGGGTTTGGAAAGCGGATCTCGGACAAAATACGTACATTCAAGGGGTATGACAAGGGGAGTGTATAGAAGGTACGCACGTGGAAATACGCTACGCGAGGAAACGTACGATAGTAATAATAATCTTGTTGTATATGTAAAATGTATGGGGTGGTTAGAATTTTCAGAATGTAACTACTGCGCATGTGTACGCACTCTATGTACTATATAGGTATGTAGATTGCCTCTGTGAAGTATTTAAGGACCGCGCAGAAGTAGGGCGCACTAATGCCGCCTTGGGGAGTGTTTAGATAGAAGTGGGGGGGGGATTTAGATTAGCCAGGGAGGGCGGCAGGAGGAAAGTTCCATGCATAGTTTCCTTCTTAAGAAAGAAACTCCGCACGGTAAGATAAGGTAGCTCTGTGGCACTCGTAAGGAGGAGTAAGAGCTGATTAGGCTAAAACGGGGTTAAACTCCCAGTGTGTGCACGGGCGTCACCTGCAACTCACCTCAAGGTTGTTTACCTTTGGGAGAAGTTGTCTGGTGACGTTAGGATCCCCTTAAGTAGTAGGCAGGTGGGAGGGGTAACCTCACTGTTCATTTTTCTTTGCCCACCCTCCCGCCCTCTTGTGTCTTTTCGGGTGCATGGTTTTTGCCTTGTAGCGGAAGCATGTTAGCCAGTAAGAATGTGTTTTGAGCTTGCATGGCGGCGCCTGAAGCTTGACCGTTTGGAAGAATGGCCGTGCAAGCGCTCGCTGAGTTTTGTCTGGTGCGGATAATCTTGGCTGTTTTCCGGTTATGGCATCCTGGTGGAGCGCTTTGTAGCTTATTGGTAAGCTGGGAGGTATGTTATGGTTTGTATAACAGCATATTTACTTGCTATTAGGCTTTGTGTCGCCCCCATCTAAATTTCTAAGTAATTGAAAATATAGTCGAATTTAAAAACAGTCCCCAATTCCAAAACTCCGATTAGTAAACACCTAAGTTTATTTAACCTTTAATTTGTTGTCAAGTGTGTTTCATTGAGCTTCTGTTTATTGGGGGGAGGTTGCGGCTCATTGCCTGTGCATCAAACATGGGAAGTTTAGTGCCATACGGTACCTAACAACAGGGGGGTGCTTTAGGGGCTGAATAAGTGAGTTAGGTGTGGATGATCTCTTTGCACCTCACTGACTCTTAGTTGTGAATACAGTCCATTATTACTATATCGTAATATCCATTTAGCATATTTCCCTATGGTTTCTCTATAGGTTGGAGCTGACGTGGTCGGTATTAGAACTGTCGGAGCCGTATTACCGAATCTGTGAAAATTCCGGGACTCTCGCCGTGAAGTTGCTGAGATCGGGAAGCAGTAAAGATCCGGCTTTTGTTGGGATAAAGGTGAAACGTCAGCTCTCGGCCAGAGACGGAGGCTCGTCTTTGGGGCATAATCTTTCTCAGAGTTTTATATACATAGCGATGAGCTCTCATTCATTGTGTGCAATATTCGTCAAATCATTGTCCTGATGCTTGTGAGGTCGTGGTGAGATTTTACACTTTATTATACATTCAAATGAGAGCAGATTAAAGCCACTCCCCTTCACAGGATAAGTCACGCCCCCTTCACAGACACGTGTGTACAGATTTTTTATTAAATAATGTTGGAGGGTGTGGTTTAGTGGTGCGTTTTCGTGGAATTCCGTACACATCCGTTGCTCAGGGATCGCTTTAGGATTTGTAATATCCCCCCATGTGTTCTGCTGACACGGCCTGAGTGAGACACAAAACAAAAAGGGACATTTGCACCTCGACAAAAAAATCTTGGAGTTGGGGAGAGCATTTTACATATACAGAGACATTACAACTGGGGGAGAGTCTGAGATAATTGCAATGTCAAATAAAACTGCCCTATGTTTGTATACTACTAGTAAAAGCTGCCATTATTACCCAGCATGCAATAGAAATGTATAACTTTGTATATTGCATGGTGGATTTTACCAGAGCATAGTTACAATTGACATTTTTTTGTCTATTTGCCCATGACCGTAATGTTATTCATTGTAACTTTCCTGAAAATTGCAAAACCAGTTCATATCTTCCATTTATTCCTATAAAACCCAGCCATGGCTTAATGCTTAAATTTCCTGCCACTTGCAAAATCCAGCAAAGTTTGGGGCTCTTCCATCAGACCAGCGCCAGCAAAGGCTTTACCTATTTCAGCTTGCCAAATCCTGAAGGTGGCTTTGCAGGACGGCATTTATGAGGGCCTCTGGTGCCGTGTGCGAGGAAATGTAAAGTCGCAGATAACGAGCCGTCTGGAATCTGGTCCGTGGCGATAAGCTGAGCCAACTGCAGCGAATGTGCGACCAGATATCAGGAAATCCAGCGATAGCAGCCCCACGCCAATCCCTGGTCAGACCTGGATAGCCGACCCCTTCAATGAGCCCCGTATCTCTTCTTATAGGTGCTTGTCCGGCGTCCGCCTCCTGGGACAAATCCGTGTTTAACGGTTCGGATGCCAAATATAGGTGGGCAGCATATTAAAGGGTCGGCTCTTATTATAAAAAAATGGGAAACAGTTAAATCGTTCTCTTTCCTGATTATTTTAAATCCTACTTTACATAAACTGGAGTTCAGCTATAACACGCAGAGAATGAGATTTGCGCTTTGTTAGAAGTTTTAGATATGAGACAAATGGTTTGTGTTACCGTTAACGTTGCCCCTATATCTGTTGATATCAGTAAATAAACTGTTATTAAGAGAATATTTTACTTACAGGTGCAAGAGATTTCCGCGAGACTGGGACTGGACTTTACGCATAGCAGCGCAAGCCTCGTCCAGTTTGATCCAGGTGGGTAATTTCCGGAGCTGGATGGAAGGGGACACCAACGGGAATAGTGACATTTTCTCTCACACAACTTTTACAACATTTTCATTATTTTGAAGTTTTTTAAACTCCGCTGTTAATAATTTACCTTATTGGTATACAGCTTTTCTCTGTATCCTAACACTTAAACGAAGGTTCATATAGGGTCAAATATCTCTTATCTATCATTGCTTTCTATATATCTATGTACTTGGTGTTTGGGAAATGCATTTGTTCAGCAACAAAAGAAAGGAAATGCCCCAGTAACTAACCAGTAACTGACTGTACCATCTGTGACATCAAATGCAGACACATTAGTTACACACATTTGTAAATCTATGATAAGCCTCCAGTCACTATCAAGACCTTTCTGCTGTGGTCCTAACTCTAACAGTGAGAGTCCCTGTATTGGGTCATATATCCTGTGTTTTTACATTGAGAGCTAACTCACTTAGAGACCTCCCTTTAAAGCCTCCAAAAGATCTTCTGTGGACCAATAGCCCCTGTCAGCTGCTAGTCCCAAACATGTTTCCAAACAGAGCAATGCAAAATAGTGGCTCCTCAAATCAATGTAAAGGTCAAAATAGACAGATAGACGGGTAGTCTTCTGAAACCTTCACATGGAGCCATTATGTGAGTTAGCTCTCAATGTAAAAACACATGATATTAACCCCAATACAGGGACTCTCACTGTTAGAGTTAGGACCACAGCAGAAAGGTCTTGATAGTGACTGGAGGCTTATCATAGATTTACAAATGTGTGTAACTAATGTGTCTGCATTTGATGTCACAGATCCAAATCTCCACCCCTGCTCCCTCCCAAACTTCACCATTTCAGTAAACCACAACCATTTTGGCACAGCAGTGGAGCAAAACCAACATAGTTAAAAACCTGACCTGCTGGAACCAGGACAGTTGGGAGCTATGGATAGGACACCACAGCAGAAAGGCCCTGATAGGGACTGGTGGCTTATCACATGTGTGTGTAACTCATGTTCTGTATCTTATGTTACAGATAGCATGGCGCAGGTAGTGACTGGTTAGTGGCGGTGTTGCTGGGGCATTTTCTTGCCTTGTTTTCTGTGTATATTGCCCCGGCCTTTCCTATTAACCTGTAAATTGATTTGAGCAGCCGCCATTTTGTGAAACACATTTTTCAAATACAAAATGTTCATTTTTTACTTACAATATCTGGGGACCATATGCAGACTACCGGACGTTTAACATATACGTCCGGTGTTTTCCGTTTTTTCCGACTGCGCATATGTAGTACATTTTTTACGTTATCTACGTATCTTTTCCTTACGCAGATTGTGTAAATGCGGTCTGAAAGAAATAAGGGAAATGCATTGAAATAGAAAAATAATGAGGCCTCAGGTGATTTAGAATAATGGAATCAATATGTTCAGCTCCCATAAGTAAAATACACTATAAAGCGCCTCTATCGGCAGCACAGCAGGTAAATAACAATAATGAATAATGATTTTTCATCAGGGCCGTGAGTTGTTTACACCGTTATATTATTATTCGGACGCCACACAGAGCACAAGGCCCCGTCCGGCCGTGTCAGTGTAACGCTGCTTCTTCAGTGGCCGGATGGCATTTAGATAAAGCCCGTCCATTTGGCCAGTGTTCCGTCGCTGCAGACATGCCAGGATTTGGAAGTCAGCAGGGAGCGCAGATTTCATTAAATTCATAGCAAGGGGATCACTTAGCTCATCAGGATTATGAGGGGACATCTGTTTCGGAGAGCCGGCAAATAACGCGACACAGGTGTGACATGAGAGACGGAGCAGAAAATGCCGGGAAAATCCATAAACCCAGCGGCAGGCGGAAAGCATTGTCCCTGTCACCGGCTGGTGGCTTGTATGCATCTGTAGTCACATCCAG
>WWET01002976.1:177081-194410 GCA_011038615.1 Limnodynastes dumerilii | reverse complement strand
AAAGAGGAGAAATAAAATCTCCTTAACTGTATCAGCGATATAAAAATAGCCATCGCTATTACATGACCCATTCCGCCAGGTACAAAATACTCCACTCCTGAGCCTCCAACAATCAGTTACTATGGTAACCACCTGTGTTGCAGAGAAAATTGTTTTTCAAACATCAGTTGATTCAGTAAATCCAGGTGAGTGACAGTTGGAAGCTCAGGAGCGGAGTTTTGTGTACCTGGTGGATGGGCTCCCAAAGTAAAACTAGTAACAGTAACAAGAAAACACAGGCCGCGCTTCTAATCAAATATATGAAATGTGTTCAAGTATAATGGAGAGGTGCAGCCAAGGACCAAAGTGACCACTGTGTAACTACAAGGAACAAAAGACAGGTCCTGCGCTTCAAACACACGTTATATAACACCACGTGTCAGCACATTTATATATACACTTGCACACATTTCATATATTTGATTAGAAGCGCGGTCTTGTGTGTTTTCTTGTTACCGTTACTAGTTTTGGTTTGGGAGCCTCTCCAATATGGCCGCTGCAGCCTGACCCCTCCCCAATATGGCCGCTGCAGCCTGAGCCCTCCCCAATATGGCCGCTGCACACTGTTCAAATGGAGTGTCTTACTACAAACCTCCTGAGTACACATATAGCAAACTGATTGGGACTCACCTACAGGAGGTGCCGTGACGCTGGGCAGGTGAGATAACACAGTATAGCTATATTGGGTTAAGGTCACCTGGATCAGCTGTCTGGATACATCCGCGCCATAAGTACGGCACACGTGTAAAAACATTTGCAAAATGCGCGTATTTTCCAGTCATTGCCATTCCTGTCCCAGCATTAAGGAGGTACCGATGGGCACCTGTACCGGGCCCTAACATTTCCCAGGAGCCCCGGGGCCTGCCTGCTTACCGTCCTGGGTCACAGACATTCCCTGATAAAGCCCAATACCAGGACCCTGCATCCTATCATCCGTCTCCTGAGAATTCTCTCCAGGACCGCGAGTGACTGATAGCAACTGAAATATTATGTTACAGGTCAATAGCTGCAATTCTCAGACAAACACATTTTACGTTAGATACGATGGTCTGGAGTCACAGTGACTTAGTTTTTGTCTTCCGTACGTTGTTTTAAGAATTGAGTTACTGCGCATGCCTAGTAGCTTATTTAGGCTATCTACGTACCATTTCTGTATGCGTAAGCGCCATCTTTAGAGATACAGAAATGTACAGAAATGGTACGTAGATAGCCTAAATAAGCAATTCCTAAAACAACGTACCTAAGTCCAAAACTACGTCACTGTGAATCCGGAATGATGTTTGTCATAACTGTTTTAGGCACAAGGTAGAGTGTGAGCTCTTCAGGGGAGGCTTTGTGTGTTGATTCGTAATCTGCCTCATAAAGAGTTTCCGCTTGTAACGTCTATATACGTGAATTTCCCTGCTGCTACACACAACAGCTGCCGAGCAATGTGTAATTCAGTTACCGGTACAGAGTTAATTTATTCCTCTTGATGAATTCCAGCAAAATAAAATGTTCCAGTAAATCAAATCTCTGAAACCTACGCAGGGTCAGCGTTCAATTAAAGGTTGTGGTTTTAAAAGGCATTTCATTAGAAACAACATTAAATCTACTTACTGTTGAGTCAAATGACATCTGCGCAGGTTAAATTTACTTGAAAATGCAGCAACCAAATATCTTTGCAGCGGTTTTCTGGGGGAGATTCTTCGCCAGAGCTACGGGGCGATATTTTAGTCACGTATCTGATGGTTTCTCCAGTCATTTTAGGTCAGCAATCCCCCATTGCTACAGTATAAGATGATTTATTTGCAAAGATTTACATTATTCTGCTCGGACCTCCCTGTGTTAGATACACAAGGGGCATGCCAATTTACGGATGTGGCATGCGGAAACGGTGTGACCTCACCGATGACATCACATAGGGGGTGGGGCCCAGCAGATGTGTCCCAGGCCCCACAACGTCTGATGACGGCTCTGTACACAAACTATAACAGACCATCGCATTAGAATTTAACTTTCCGAGCGGGATAAAAACGTATGGAACAAATGCTTATGATTTGTGTTGGTTTTTAAAAAAATGTTGAAGCAAAGTTTATTCATAACGTTGTGACGGTGTCGCGGGACATCAAGGCAGGGTCAGGGTATGTAAAGTGTTACGTGTCTGAGGAGTTCGCACCACAGAATTTAGTAACACTTTCGTAACTGCGCTTACACTGTGGAGGAGTTACGATTGCAGCATATGCTTAACGGTTACACTCTCCGCTAAGAAAATGTTATTTCCGAAAAAGGGACATCTGAAAGTTCCTTTTGGGATGTCCCTTTTTTGAATACTTACCATTCAGACTTTTTTTAATGAATGGGTGATTATGCTGTTCGGCATACGTCACATATTCACTTTCGCAGTTAGCGATTTCCCTCCACCGCGGACCTGGAACAGGTGAGTAAACTCTCTGTGCGGTGGAGGGAGGGTTAGTGTCAGGCTGCAGGGGAGGGAGGGTTAGGGTCAGGCTGCAGGGGAAGGAGGGTTAGGGTCAGGCTGCGGGGAGATGATGGGTTAGGGGCAGGCTGCAGGGGAGGCAGGGTTAGGTTCAGGCTGCGGGAGATGGTGAGTTAGGGTCAGGCTGCAATTAAGGGAGGGTTAGGGTTAGGCTGCCAGGAAGGGAGGGTTAGGGTCAGGCTGCCAGGAAGGGAGGGTTAGGGCAGTGAGAGGGAAGGGTTAGAAATAGGGAATGGAGTGGGGGGACTATTTTTTTATAACTTTTCAGACCATGGAGCTTTCGGTGCTTCGTGGATCGATTACTAGGTCTCATCGAGGCATAGCAATCAAAATCCCAGCCAGTTCGTAACTGGCTGGGGAGGAAACGGGCAAATCGGACATTCGGACCGGAGCCCCACACCTAGGTGTGTCTAGTGCTCAGCCAGAGGATGTGTGTCTTGTGCTCAGCCAGAGGAGGTGCGTTTTGTGCTCAGCCAGAGGAGGTGTGTCTTATGCTTGTTTTCTATTTATTAGTGACATTTATAATTCAACAGTGGCGCTCGCATTAATCATAACCTCCACTTAGCATTACACTGTACCATCCCTGCATTTGCGTAACATATTTGCGCACACACAGCAGCTGCATTGCGATTAGTGTGCCTGTAACCTGTGTGCCATAATTGCAGTCCAAAGGAACCATTGTGTGTGCTAGTGGATCACACCACTTATTCAAAGGCATCTACAGCCAGGCCTGGCAACAGAAATCTTGGGGCCCCGGTACACCCATGTTTTTGGGGGTCCTATCCCTCCTTAATAGTGGATTGCAGGGATCCTTATGAACCTTGGGGCCCATCACGCCCCCCCTTGTCCTCCTTTGACGCTGGGCCTGTCTACGACACGCCGATTTGCGTATATACCTCTAGATCAGGCCCAGAAGAATATCTTTATCCTTCACCCGACCTCTGGAGACGTACACCTTGAGAATGCAATGTAATGCTGAGCAAATAGATTACCCACCAACACAGCACACAGCATAGAAGACAGATCTGTGTACAAAAAACGGGGATGATCTTAATGTCCCTCTGTACGTTTTACAATCCCCAAATATCCTGCTCTCATTATCATTCCAAAAGTGCTGCCGTGGTTACAGCAAGCTAAAAATTTACGAGAACTCCTAAACCTAACCTACAGTGCCATCTGTATCACATTGAACTACTACCATATATCTTTTGCATTGCCTCCTGATGGTCATATAGATTGCAAATAATCCATACTAAATCGTTCACCGAGGCTCGTTCCTCCTAAACTATGTGTATCTATGGGGGGAAGATGGCAGATCATTTTTGAGAGATGGAATCTTATTTACTTAAGGAATATAAAAGTTGTGCATAACAGTTAATTTCGTCCTGGTGAAATTAACTTTTTTTCCTTTTATTCATTGTAAGTGATGTGATCGGGGGAGTAACTAAAACGTAACGGGACCCAGCGCACTACTTGTGGCACCTGTAATCTATTACCATTGACTTTCTGCTTGGCTCGCATACAAAGTCCAATATTTCACTAGCTCACCATATTTAAATAGAACTTCATTATAGAGGATAACAGAAGCTAGTGGCTATGTGCAGTGATACATTGCACTGGAATGTGGGCGTTGTCTTTTCCGACCGCCTGCTTTTTGCGATTACACGATCACAAAGCCATAGCAAGAAATGTTTGCGCCAGGGGCAAAATTGGAAAAATGGCGCTGAGATTTCCAAACCAGTTTAAGCTTAAATAGTAACCTATTGGTGCCCCACTTAAGCAAGATCGTACGTTCTGCCGCCGTTGCTTGTATCTGATAGTAATCCAGAGATAGAGAATTTTTTACGCTCAGTCTCTGATGGCGGTTTGGGTGCGAGTGTAAGGAGAGGGGGGATTTCTATTTTACAGTATGGGCGTGCTCTACACTCACCAACGTATCCAAACAACAGAACCGTCACGATCTTAAGGGGAGGGAACGCTGTACAATGAGGGGAGTGGCTACACATGCGCTTGCATGATAGGCTGGATCCAGAAGGGATTTGATAGTGGACCCACACTTGTTATGAGTTCAAAGCTCATTGTTGTTAGTATTATTATTATCAGTATTAATATTAATAGTGGCCCGTATTCAGAGTAAAGGACGTATAACATATACGTCTGGTGTTTAGCGATTTTTACTACTGCGCATACGTGGTAATTTTTTTACGTAATCTACGTATCTTTTTCTTACGTAGGTTGCGTAAATGCGGTCTTTCAGATACTTGCGGTACTCTTAATACGGGCCAGTTATATTATTAATAATAAAAATAATAATAATAATAATAATGTTGTATATAAATGGTAATTATTGGGCCCTGTAAAGTTCTTTATTCCAATTATGAATGAATTTGTGATGCGATCCACAGAATTCTACACAGACGAGTTTATAAGACACACACATGATAGTGTTAGGGACGCCGTCCCCTTTTCTTACACTCTGCTGGTCTGTGATGACGCTTTGAGAGTCGTATTTAATGAACCTCGTAACAGCAGAATCTACGTAAGACACTTTCTGTCCAATCCAGCAGCAGCTGAGAGCAGATCTATTACCCCCCCCCCACAGCGATGACCACTCTGCACCTCCCTGCTCTCTAGAGCACAGCCATAGAGTTATGTGACTCTGGTTACCATGACACCGGTAGATTATAAACCACTTTTTGCAACCTTGAAAAAACAAACCACAGAAAACTGATAAATACTAAGTTCCATGAATTGTGACCCTGACCCCTTCTCCCTGTGTAAATCTGCTAACCATCTGGATATATTTATATGTTTTTGTGTTATTGTTCACAATTATGTACAAAAGATAAAATCACCACAAAAGTCAAAAGATTTGATCAGAAGTGGAGTGTGCAAAACCTGGCAGAAGAATTTTTAGAATCTTATTTCCTGCGTCATTTCATGGCCTCCTAGAGAGCCCGTCCCGTCTCCCCCTAACTCATCACAGACCCTTCTATAGTCACTTGCTGACATTTACTGCTGTTTTACAGTGTTTGGGTTTAAAGGGATTAGAATCACTGGTGTCTTTGATTTGCTCAGTGAGATATAATACAAACCATAATGAAATGAGGGACATCTTACAGACTGAAGCAGAGTCCCTGCCTGGGAAAGAGGACCTGTCATAGTCTGGTTCAAGAGCGACACCCGGTGGCCACGCGTAATATTGAACTATATATTCTCTGCGTGTCTACAGAAAGACTGGAAAATCTAATATATATTATTTTATCAGTGTTCTTTTATTATTATTACCTGAACAAAACGGCAAGTTTGGCCGTGACTTGGTATAACAATTTACAGTACAGATTTGCTGACACTCTGCGTATCGACACACTGCGTAGACATTTTAGGCGCCATTTTACGTTTGCAGGAGTCGTAAAGATTAGGTACGGTAGAGCTATCGGAAGTTCTTTGGTGCGAAGGAAGTGGTAAGCGGAGCAATTGTGCGGGTGTCTATATATGCGATTGTAGTCTGAAGTTAGAAACAACAAGCATAAATTCCGAAATTTGCTCTCCGCATGCTCATATAGAGAACAGACTCATTCACAGTGCAATAACTTACCTCCCGACTTTCTAAGATGACAAAGCGGAACAAAATAAGCCCTGTCTCCAATTCTTTCAGACTCCACCCCTGATCTGTCAAGACCCCACCCCTGAGGTACCATCTTGGTTCTAAACACCTCCCCCTTCATTTAAGCTCTGCTATTTTTGTGGCCCCGTGAGTCAGGACTTGGTAGGTATGCTTGCTTCTAACCAAAAAAATGCGCAATTCAGAATGAGCCCTGGCACAGTATACAATGGGAAAAAGTGTTTTTTGGGGTTGAATATAAATATTTGCGATCTGTAAATGCCTCCATATTTCAACGGTAGCCCTGTACAACAAACGTGTTGTCACTCATTGTACATAAAACATTGACGCTTGATTGTTTTCCCCCACAGGTCAATGCAGAGCGCAGAGTCCGAACACAAGGGCGGCGCCATCACATCCTGGAAACATCAATGGACCCGGAAGACAACAAGGGCGAATCGATCATGTGATAGTTGCCCAAGTCGCAGAAATCTCCTCATCTCCGAAGATCACGCAGATATTACTACCGAACACTCGCGCCTCCAAGCATTCCAGAAGCCATTTTTCTCCTTACGGTGGCGAACCACCGTCCCATCGACCAGGACTCCAGCTCCCGGGAAGCGACGTTCTCGTACGTTAATTTAACTTAAAGGGAAAAAAATGCATTAATGACGGTAGAAGTAATTGAGAAGGTATAACTCATTCCTAATTGATAGTGTTCTTCCCAGCAAATGAAAAACTTCTATGGATTATTGCACAAATCTAATTATCTAATTACGCTGCTCCAGGTTTGGTAAGTGGTTAAATAAATTGAGCTCGCAGCTGACATTCCCTCTTAAGAGTGCTCAGGCCTCGGTTGGCCATTTAATTAGAGCCGTCTGATGAAGATGACACAGGTTCTATGATGAGATTAAGACCCTTATTGAGGGGAGTGGTAAAAATGCCTATAATTCAATATTAAGGATGATGAAACTCGTGGAGAGCATTTCTCTCTTTATTCAGCCAGTTGCCAACATCTGTTTTTCTTTCCAAATTCTATATATATATTACACCAATGATTCAAATTGTTATAAATACATTTTCAATGATACAGCCCTACGTTGTGTGTATAATAATCATTATAGACTCTCTGAACGCCAGCTAACACACACGTTTTTTTTTAACGTGATTCTCTACATGCTCAGAACGCGGTCACATGATTCAGACCTGAGCGTAACTTGAGTGTCAGCGGCTTGCGTTCTGGGGGGCGTGTTGAGGAAGGGAAGGGGGGGGAGGGACGTAGTCAGTGTACAGTAAGAGCCAGATTTACGAAGCTGCGGGGTTGGAAAAGTGGAGACGTTACCCATAGCAACCAATCAGATTCTAGCTCTCACTTTCCTATTACATACTAGAAAACGTCATCTAGAATCTGACGCAGCTTAGTAAACCTGGCCCTAAAGGTCCAAGCAAGTGGCCCTGATCCAGAGCAGATCACAGACATAACAAAGGGCTGTTTACATCACTTCCATTTGTATTGTACGTGTTACATCATTTCTACATACAGTAGGAAAAAAAACACTTTTTGAGTTATTAAACCGTATTTTGCCATAGTTTTAGTGCGTTCCTAGGACACGTGAAGCGTTTGCACTGCTCGTAACTTTTTTACAGCTTACAATACTACTTTGCTGTACTATTTGGCCACGGAGCTGCTTTGAGCTTTGCGGCCGGGAGTCTGGACGCTCTGTGATGTAATCAGTTGCAATCCAAAGGAAATGGTTTTGTGCGCTTTTAGATCGCTCGTTTCCAGGTGCATTTACGGCACACACCGATCTGCGCTGAGATTGGATCAGAACCTCTGACTTTCACCCGGTTTTTAATGACCTTTAACCTGACGCCCGCTCATTTTCCTCCAGTCATCTACATATAGATACACATAGTGCACCAATAGATAACGGCGGTCACAGGTCCGGAGGGTTTCATTATTCTCCGGCCAGATCACAGATTTGTGTTGATACATTTTGTGTGATATATCCTGAGCTTATACAATCCGAGTGATACGTTTTGTTAGATAATTTTTGAGTCACATTTTGTGTGATACATTTTGTGTGATACATTCTGTGTTGATACATTTTCTGTGATACATTCTGTGTTGATACATTTTGTGTGATACATTCTGTGTTGATACATTTTGTGTGATACATTCTGTGTTGATACATTTTGTGTGATACATTCTGTGTTGATACATTTTGTGTGATACATTCTGTGTTGATACATTTTGTGTGATACATTCTGTGTTGATACATTTTGTGTGATACATTCTGTGTTGATACATTTTGTGTGATACATTCTGTGTTGATACATTTTGTGTGATACATTCTGTGTTGATACATTTTGTGTGATACATTCTGTGTTGATACATTTTGTGTGATACATTCTGTGTTGATACATTTTGTGTGATACATTCTGTGTTGATACATTTTGTGTGATACATTCTGTGTTGATACATTTTGTGTGATACATTCTGTGTTGATACATTTTGTGTGATACATTCTGTGTTGATACATTTTGTGTTGTATGCTCTTTGTTGATTCATTTTGTGTGATACATTCTGTGTTGATACATTTTGTGTGATACATTCTGTGTTGATACATTTTGTGTGATACATTCTGTGTTGATATATTTTTTATGATACATTTTGTGTTGATACATTTTCTGTGATACATTCTGTGTTGATATATTTTGTGTGATACATTCTGTGTTAATATGTTCTGATACATTCTTTGCTAATACATTGTCACACATTTTGTATGGATACAGTGTGTTTGATACATTCAGTGTAATACTTTCTGTGTTTATACATTCTGAGTTGATACGTTTTGTGTGATACACTTTATGTGATACATGTTTCTCCTGAGTGGAGGAGTTGTGTAAATCAGTATCTGCCTTTAGCACTTTATATATTACAAAGGTGAAATAAGAAATAGAACGGATTAGATAAATAATCCAATATCTCTTCTGTCCATGACCAATATATCTTCAGGAACAAGTGTTACAAGCAAATAAATACTATAAAATGACCAGAAAAGTGCAACAAAATACCTAAAAAAGGAATAAATATTTACATTTTGTTAGAAGAGCCAAAAACATAAAACTAGGCTACAATTGTAAAGAAAATAAAACCTCACCTGTATATTATATTATTATGATATATTGTATTTATGATATGTTATGTTATGTCACTCCTTGTTCTCCCTTGTGTCCAGTGACCTTACATGATCATGCTCCCATGCCCTCTATACTGTATCTAAGCTGCAGTTTCTTGTTGCTGTAGTATCACAGCATCACATCAATGGACCGACCACGACCCAGCAGTAGGAGAGGAGACGTCTGGCTGATTGGAGAGGATCAGGAGCGCCCCCTACAGGACTCCGCTCCTTTGGATTCTGTGCACAAGTCAAGGAATGAGACACAGCAGATACCGGTACAGGAAATATTTAAACATTATCACTCAATCAGTCAACAACACAGAATTTTCCTTAATGGGATTTTCACTAAAGGTTTATTTATTTCTTATTTAGTACCAGGTTTTTATATAGCGCCTCAGATTATGTAGGTAATATGCCGGGCGTAAGCGTAAGATCAGCTGAAAAGCCGATCTGCGCATGCGCAGGTCAGATGTTGGCCGGCGTTACTACGGAAACGCCCAATCGTAGTATCATCGTAGTAACAGCTGAGGGGGTGTCCCTCGCCGTTACTACACATGTTAGTGTAGGTGGGCAAGGTGAGGTAGTTTAATGAGGGAGGGAGGGGTTTGCGGTCATACGCTCCTGTGCGAGCGTATTTTCCCTCTCTTAGGCCGGCTGAAGTTAGGGTGGCCTACAGCCGGCGTAAGCGAGGGAAAATACGCTGGGACAGGGGGGAGTGTCGGGGGGAGTGCACGCCGATATGCTCGGCGTAGGTCTGGATCAGGCCCATTGTAACAAGACTGGGTAGTAACTCGGGCATAAGGGAAATATATCAGCGAATAGAACGCAGCGGACGCTCCTCCTCGACCGCACTGGAAAATTGGCCAATCAGGGCTTGAGGCAGTGATTTCATGCAAATTCAATTACTTCAAGTCCCGCCCAGTCTTAGTCACCCTATGAATGGCAGCTTTAATTAGGCAAGGGGGTGGGGCATTGAAAGTCATTTACATAAATCTGCATATGTAACAGAGATCACTTCATTTTCCCTGTGATGCAGGAGAAGAAACCGCGGTCGTGTCCCAAGGGGTGGAGCCGGCATCAGAATCACTGCTATTATCACAGCGCTCTCCGAAAGTCCAGCTGGGAGGAGGCCGAGCGCAAATGCGCATTAACGTAAGAAACCGCGGCACCTTGCGGCTGGATCTACAATCCAGGGAGTAGACGGAAAAGTTTGTGTTTTCCAATCAGATTCTAGCTGCAGCGATGTGGTACTGGGGATCTCAACACGTAGCACTGATGGTATTGGAACCACTGTCTGGTCGTACATTGGGTGACAGTGGAAGGTTATAATGAGATAGCAGCTGTACTCGAGGGATGAATGTCAAATATACAAAAATATACAAAAAAATAAAATCTTAAAATCATTGCAAAAATAGCAAAAATAAATAAAATGATAAATTATATATATATATCAGTATACATGTAGTGGGTATGTGTCTACAAAATATGCAAGTGGTGCTTCACTTGATTCTATAGTCGGGCATAGCTTCCAACATTTAGAATCCCAACAATACAAACAACAAACAAAACAAGCCATTCCACAGATGTGCTCAAGCTCCGCCCAGTTCTGCCTTAACCCCACCCACAAATTAACATATTACATAAGAAACCACCCACTTTCTCATAAACCCTGCCCCTTTAGCAGACCCTAGTTGGGACAGTCCCATTAAAATAGGGATAGTTGGGAGCTATGAACCCCAAAAAGGTGGAAAACCACTGATCTAGTGCCATTTGGCTGCTAGTTTGGTTACCATGGGCAACATCTTGAAAATGCTAAATTTCTCATTTATTTATAATTTATAGTTTCATTTCATATAAATAAAAGTAATTTTTATTTTATTTTGGTCAGGTTAAATGACACCAAAAGTTCTGTATGTACATTTTACCCCTTGGCTTTTTCTAAGTCCTGGATTCTGATGGGATTGCACCCTTTATATTCCAGACCCAGAAGCCATTTAACCAGCGTTCAGTCAGAATCGGAAATGAGATGGCTTTGGAAACTTGCCGGCAAGAAACCATTCTGGATTGGTAAGAAGACATCCATGACGTGCAATCCACTGGCTCAGATTATATCTTCGTGTCTCCCTTGCATTATACTGTAAGGTTTTAAGAGGCAGATTTTTGAGAGCTTCTAAACAGCAATAGCCCCTAGCACCCAATCAGATTTGTCGATAGTTGGCAAGCTTAAAGAAATAGGACACGATTGCCACTTTGGAAGAAAGGAGAGATCCTGATAGGTGGAGAGAGGGAGAGAGTTTCAGTAGTTAGGAGCAGCACGGGAGAAGTTCTTAAGGTTGGAGTGAGAAAATGTTATATTATATTGAGAATGGAGACTGCGATCTTTGGCTGAGTGGGAAGATGGGTATGGGAACAGGGATGAGTTCAGAGATTTGGGTATGGAGTTTGACTTGATCTCTGTAGAGGGTGGAGAATAATATAGACAATTCTCGTTAATATCAGGGGGTTTTGTCTCCAATCCAGATACCGAAGATGCCAATCTTTTTATGTAATTTCTTGTTCTAAAACACAAATGGACCATATTTGTCAACAAAATAGTTCAAATGTAACCAATCAGGCGCTTAGGAGCACATTTTTATCTACTAATATAATAAAAAAAAATGCAAATAACTATATAAATGTGAAGATTGTGGACACAGCTGGAATGAGGGACTGTGAAGCCCTCAAAAACCATTCATAAGCTAAGAAAAAAGAAGGAATCAGCTCTGTACCTGTGTCCTTCAAAATGTAATAACCTTAAGTAGCAAAAAAAAATCTGACTATTTTTGCCAACACCTCGACCCATTAAAAAGATGACCATAAGTGATACACCGTCTAAACGCAGGCTGCCTTGTGATTGGTGGGCAGTGCAGTGTAATCTATCATACAGGGGCAGAGGTACTGGTGGCGCTCCAGGGCTTGTAGTGATGGAGGCCCGCAGGCCATGGATCAAAGCTACAGTGACGATGGGCCTGATCCAGAACTATGCCCGCAACCGAGCGCACGCCGGTCGGGAGCGTAAAACCGGGCGAAAAAACGCACTGCGCATGTGCAGTATACAAATGGACCATATTTGTCAACAAAATAGTTCAAATGTAACCAATCAGGCGCTTAGGAGCACATTTTTATCTACTAATATAATAAAAAAAAATGCAAATAACTATATAAATGTGAAGATTGTAGACACAGCTGGAATAAGGGACTGTGAAGCCCTCAAAAACCATTCATAAGCTAAGAAAAAAGAAGGAATCAGCTCAGTACCTGTGTCCTTCAAAATTTAATAACCTTAAGTAGCAAAAAAAAATCAGACTATTTTTGCCAACACCTCGACCCATTAAAAAGATGACCATAAGTGATACACCGTCTAACCGCAGGCTGCCTTGTGATTGGTGGGCAGTGCAGTGTAATGTATCATACAGGGGCGGAGGTACTGGTGGCGCCCCAGGGCTTGTAGTGATGGAGGCCCGCAGGCCATGGATCAAAGCTACAGTGACGATGTGTCAAATGAGTTTACTTTCAAACAGGCTTTACAGGCATCTGGCCACTGGGGGCAGTGTTTTATTACTGTCAATGCCTGGCTTTGCAGATGAATAGATATTAATAATGATTAATTATATCAGTTGCACAAATGTTTTACTAAAATGGCTAAATAAAACCTCATTTAGTTGAGGTCTATTTTATCAATGATATATCGGTCCCTTTTCCATTTTTTTTTGTTACTTTAGGGTTGAAGTCGGGAGGAGAAGGCTCCAGTTGGCAACCGCGAACCTTAAAGCCGACGGGATCCTCTGTGACCGGAGGGAATGCCGGATGCCTCCTGGTCTGGCGACGGAAGGACTGGCGGATAAGAAGATGCAGGGACCGGCAGACCTATGTGTGTCGTCTCCCGTTATAGGACTATCTGCACTTCTTAGCAATAAATGGGGCCAGCGCTTAACCTTTCCTGAGTTTAAAGGGTTTATGGACGTGTTACAATCCCTCCCCGAAGAGGGATTTCTTCAACGTGCATCATCAATAACTGCCTTTAATGCAACCATTTCTCAGTGTTTCATGGAGGAGAGTTTTATGAGGACCCACAAATCTGCAAAATGTTACAGGGAAGTGTCAGGAAGATGTCAGCTCGTGTTCTGCAAGAACATTCTGAGAATAGTCAACTGCAAAGGACGGAACGAACCGCTGCACTCCTCCCGCTATGTGACGTCACACGCCGTGGTGTCATATATAGATAGGTGCAGCACTGAGGACCTGCAGGAATGATTCACAGCGGCCGATGAGCAGGGGAGGCTTGTGTTTAAGAAGTCCTCCCCGGGCAACGGCCGCTGATGTTCAGCCTGGTACAGCTCTCCAGCAACAGGTGTCAGCGGTAGGAGACGGGTGACAGTGACTCATCTGTGTCCTGCCGCCAATACCTGTTGCTGGACAGCTGAGGTGAGTATATGCGGGCCCCTCCTGCGCTCTCTCCGGGCCCTGTCTGCAGCGCTAGGAGCTCTGTCGCAGCTCATCAGCGGAGATCCGATGCTAGTTTTGCCGCTATGTGCCGGGGGAGGCCATTACCCTTGCACCTCTAAACCCAAGAAGTGACATTTACCTTCCCTGCAATTCTACATGGTTTTACCTAGGTGTAACTTTCCACCTGTTTTCCTCTTAGTTTTAAACTCAGGATCCAGTTCCACAAGACTAGAGCCATAGCTTCATATGCTAGCGACGGGGAAAATAGTCGTCCCCAAACTAAAATGAGTAAACAGTTTCACCTTAAAAATCAACTTACTCGCACCCCACATTGATTTTGAACTCAGGGTGACTGCCCTAGTATATTCCCCCTAGTTACAGCCCTGCAAAACACTGAGTGCTGGAGGCGGGGCTTGGAGACACACAAGACACGCCCCCGAAGAACCAGATCCTGGAGAGGGATATTTTAAAGTTGCCACGTACTATGCATTATACACCTGTAGCCTCTATATGCCACATGCTGATAATGTGAGACCTCAGCTGTGATTGGCCAGGGAATTCTGCAGAGAGCATTCTAAACGTCTCATTGTGTATTCATCAGGGAGACATATGCAGATTTACAGAAGTGGTGACGAAGCAGATTTATGGCTGCTGCATTTTAAAAGGTCACGTTAACCAAGAATAGAGATCCCTTAATCTCATCTATCTGACTTAATGTATTCTTGGAGTCGAGACCCAAGGAGTGGATACTGCATTGTTTAATCAGTGTATTTAATAGAATTATATGACAAACAGAGATGAGAGGAGGCGGATGAGCTGCATTTAAATCCTGGTTTCGGACAGATTATTCTGTGTCTGAGGCGGAACATATTCTGTGTCGTCTGATTATTTTTCTGGGACAAAATATTAAACTGAAGTGTGAACGGTTCCGAAAATCATTTTCAAACTAGATTGTTGAATCAGCGCAAAAGTTGTGGGGAATTCTTTACCGTTTACACGTATATTTGAATGAATAACAGAACACAAAAATGGGCATTTAATTATCACCATGATAACCCCGCCCAGATAACCAGCAACTGACTATGCACAAACAAATAAACTCCTCTACTGCCTCCACCTGTAACAAATGATTTCAAGTTACGATAAATGACATTGGTCGTCTCTCTGTATATTGCCGCACTGCGCATGCCCAGAAGAGAAGTGTGCGCCAATGCGGAGAACGCTTCTCATGGCTGCAGTCAAACGGGCGGTACAGGGGGAGGGAAGTGGTGGATTAATGGAGCCCGTTTTTGGTAAGGGCGCCTTTTCCCAAATAAGCCTAATCCAACCTGAACAGTGGCAGACGTATGTAAAGTTTACAGGGGGGGCATTGATGCCAGATGCAGGATATGCAGAAGTCCAGGTTAATGGTAACACGGAGATTGCACATCATGAAAGGATGGTAATGTGGCGAATGCTTCGTGTTGACCGTCTGGGTAACGGAGAGGAAACGTGTTGATCGCTTCAAAACATACTTTTATCTGATCATTGCTGACTTTGTCAACAGCATAACCCAGGTCCCAGCCGCTCCTACACGTTCTCAGGTCAATGCATCCTTAGAGCGTGATCCAGAGTTGAACGCAAATCTGCGTGCGTCACAGGTGCCATGGCGCAACTTGAAAAAGGAGTATGGACTGCCAGCAATCCAATAGCGCCCACAGCGCCCTTTGTATTGCAAGCAATTACGGAGTGTAACGTACGGGCACACAGCAGCTAAGTGAAAAAATATGTTACACATGTAGTGTTGTGCACTGTATTGTACACTATATTGTATGGTGTATTGTGTAACTGTGTGTAGCAATGATGTGACACAGACACAATACAGCGGCTGCAATTTCTGACCCTTTGTGATGTTTTGAAGTTGTAACACAAGGGTAAGACATAGGGCCTGATCCAGAACGACGCTTCCCCGTGATTTTACGCGTGGCGGAGACGTAAATTTGCAGATTTGAACGCACTGCGCATGCGCACCATAGAAAATACGCACATTCACGTAGCATAATTTTGAACGTATGGGTGATTCACGTATGTCTCACGTAAATACTTACGTGTGGGCGTGCCAAATTTACGTTAGTCCAAAATACGTCTGCAATACGTGAAGGAGGCGGGGAGTGGTATTTAAAGTGTACAGTATGGGCGTGCTAAGCTGCGTACGTTCACGTAGTCTATACGTCCGTTCGCGGACGTACTCTGTTACGTGTGAAAAAGTTAAGGTAGGGTTTGGAAAGCGTTGGTTTACGCACACGAAAATACGCTCCGTGAATAAACGTACGGCAAACGTAGTTCTGGATCTACCCCATAGTTCCTGGAAGGTCCCCCCTGAGACATGGCCTGGGGCGGGTGGAATTGTTGTGATGTCATCAGCCCTTTGTTACGTCTGTGATTGGCTTTGGATCGAGGGCACTTGCTTGAGTCCTGCCCCTTACTGTACAATGTCTGTGTCGGCTAACATACACTCACCTCTGGACTGGACCCTCTGCCTCTCTCTCCACACTGCGCCTAGTGAATTGCCGACAGCCAATGGCGTCTTATTAAAATACATTGATTTTATTGATTCACCAATGAATGACTTGTTCACCTGTATTAAAGGGGAAAAGAATTGATAACGTATACGAGCGCCATGTTTTATAGCTGTTATATCGCCCCAGTTACTGTACCCCAGACTCTGGCAGCACCGTAAAACTGTAAATTAAACTGAGGAGACGATAGCGGCCTGTTCGTCCATGTTACGGAATTTAGAAAAGGTCAGATTTGAGTATTATCACGCGCCATAATCTCGCATAACGCCAATGCTCTCCACGTGTATTACCGTCCAGAGGGCTGTATAATTCCTCAATCCTGAGCATATTCTTACCGCCATAAATTAGCCGTAGATGGCACAGAGCGAAGATGGCATCGCTGCGCCAGCCATAAACACTGAGTTATTGGTCTAATGGAGCTTTTATTCATCTCCCCAAGTTCCTGCCGCAGGACGAGCAGATTCTACAACGCGGCTTTTTTTCACGTCATTGAGGCGCATGTGACATATTTTTATTACATTCATTAAATAAGTTGTAGGAGTAACAGTTCATGGAAAATATAGAAGTCACTTTGTAATAAGCACAATGGGACGATTTCAGACGTCTGAACGGGTTCTATTGGCTTTCCAAGTGGCTCAGTCAGATCGAAGCTGCTTTACCAGACTATGTATGTGCAGAGCTGCACGGGGATCTATCAGGGCCCATCCAGACATAGGCGCTATGACAAATCCTGCGTTTGCCTCTGAACTGTCACAGAGCAGAATTTATTCTTAAACTTACTTCATATTAAAATGCTGATTTAGGTACCCAGCCTCAAACTCATAGGCGCTGCTGCCATCTAGTGGAGAAAGGAGGTGAATATAAATATACATGTACAGGTACAGGAGGGAGAGGGGGATATGATAGAAGGGATATAGCCAGGTACAGGAGGGAGAGGGGGATATGATAGAAGGGATATAACCAGGTACAGGAGGGAGAG
>WWET01002976.1:154158-168065 GCA_011038615.1 Limnodynastes dumerilii | reverse complement strand
CGGTTTGGGTTAGGATTAGGGTTATAGGTTAGGGTTATGAGTTAGGCTGCTGGTTTGGGTTAGGATTAAGGTTATAGGTTAGGGTTATGAGTTAGGCTGCTGGTTTGGGTTAGGATTAGGGTTATAGGTTAGGGTTATGAGTTAGGCTGCTGGTTTGGGTTAGGATTAAGGTTATAGGTTAGGGTTATGAGTTATGGTTTAGGGTTAGACTGCCAGTTAGGGTTATGGGTTAAGGTAAGGATTAGGTTGCAGAAAACAGTATATATATATATATCGCCATTACAATACTGGAATACACAGCAGTCATGGAATCTATGCTGTCTGATCGAAAACTGACAAAAGTATCACAGTGGCCGCCATTTTATTATCGGGATGTTATTATTGTTCTTTGGAACGGCAAAGCACATGGTACAGTACCTACATACTTGTCAACCCTCCTGAAATGTCTGGGACGCACACACATTTTTTGTAGCACTCCCAGGCTCTCTGGAGAGTAGGCAACCCTCCTGCATTCCCCCACCCCTCACCGGCTTCATTAATTGCAAACTGCACTATCTTGGATACGCCTCCTTGTTGTTCCACAATGCCGTGTATCACAACATTGAAAAGTGGGGGATGGGCTTTGATGATGCAATTATCAGTGTAACGCCCCCTGGTGTCTGTCTGTTGAATTTCCCCTTCATTGGTAGGTATGAACTACATACATCTCCCTTATACACAATATTATTCACCATTACACACAAGAAATTTACTGGATGGAGGGGAATTGCTCCCATGCCCTGAATCTCTTCTGCACCCGAATATCAGACATCCCTAGTACAGGGAACCCCCATTACACAGATGTCCCCCCGTTTACATGGACAGAGAGTCCCCAACCCCCATCCGTCCCGCCACTGCAATTATCCCAGCGCACCTTCATCACCCAATCTTGGAGCTGATCCAGAGTTTTAGCGCAGAGGAATCGGAAATCCGCATACGTGCGACCAAGGCAGAGTTCCGACATTAGCAACTCTGGATAGGCCGTACCGAAAATGGACGCTCGTTTCAAACATACAAACTGATGCGTGTAGGCAAATAGGCTGGGAGGTCTATACAAAGCTGCATATTTACATTTTTGTCACTTTACCATAAAATAAAACTCCTGAAAAATTATGTTCACAGTGCCGTGTTTATAAAGGACACCCGTGACACTCCCCTTGCACGGATGGATTTTCGGTCACTTATGCATCCATAGGGCAACCTTAACTCTACGATTGTACTTACCTGCGCATTTCTCATACATACGTGCGTACATTAGTAACTCAAAAAGGGAGCCCTCAAAATAAGAGTTAAATAAGTTACTACGTATGCGCAGTTCAACCGTACTTAATATACGCACGGAAAAAGTAGCAAAAACGTGTGACTCCGTTCCGATATAAGTACTTAAAAAAATGCCTGAGCAATATGTGCGTCAATAAGCTGCTATTCATACGTTACATCAACTACCGCCGAAAACGCTTCAATACTCTAAGAATATAGGACGGCTCCTGATGTCCGATCGCACTGCGCATATTTATTTACTTATTCATTCATGGTCTACACAATGCAGTAAAATTGAGATTAAGTTCATGGAAAAAAATAACTAATCTTCCTTCCTTCTGCTTATGGTAAAGTTCCAAAAGGTCTGTGAGTCTCACGGGACATCGAGAACCCTCTCATCCCTGCAACCTCTCCTGAAAGACAGCCGGCTGACCGAACACGGAAAAATACGGCAAGTTACCTTTACATTCAGCTTGACGTGACGGATTCATTTAGCTTCCCACGTCGCGTTATTTGCGTTGTGAAGCTAATCCTGCAAATTTATTTTGTTGAAAATCAGCAAATTTTAGCTACCGTAATAGACGGGAATAAGCGCACGTGAGCTTTTTACCGTCTTCACAGCAAATTGAATTGGGCCCTATGAGTTTCTAATCCCCGACCTGCCATCATAAAGGTTGTTGCAGAATTAAATCATTTTCTTTTATAACTGTGTATATAAAATATTGTGCACAATGCTTCATAACGTTTTTTTATTGTGTTAGAATTATGAAATAGTCTGAAATAGGCCAAGAAGAGCCGGATTCACACAGAAGTGAGTGATCTGTAGGTGCGTATACGAATGCAGTCTACGTAGATTATGTTACAGAATTACTGCGCATGCACAGTAGAGCATATCGGAGCTCTGCATATGGCCCCTAATTCCCCGTTCCCCTCCTCTGCCCGCCCCCGTTTTTATGTGCCATAAGGCACCCTTAACTACCTGTGCGTATTTTCCCTCTTAAGGCTATGTAGATTCCCCAGCCCTTCCGCCACCCACTTTATGGATGTAACCCCCGGAACGCCCCCTCTTACCTTAACAACTACGTGTGGTCTTTAAAGTTAATGGGGTAGATCCAGAACTACGTGTGCCGTACGTTTATTCGCGTAGTGTATTTTCGTGCGCGTAAGTTCGCTACACTCCCCTCGGCACACCCCTTGCACGGACGTATTTTGTCAAGATACACTTCCCAAACCCTACCTTAACTTTTTCACACGTAACCGCTGTCATACGCTCACGTACGTATGGGCTGAACGAATTTACGCAGCTAAGCACGCCCATACTGTACACTTTAAATACCACCCCCCGCCTACTTCACGTATTTCAGACGTATTTTGGAGTAACGTAACATTGGCACGCCCACACGTAAGTATTTACGTGACACATACGTTAATGGCTCATACGTTCACAATTACGCTACGTGAATGTGCGTATTTTCTATGGTGCGCATGCGCAGTGCGTTCTAAACAGCGATTTTACGTCTCCGCCACATGTAAATTCGCTTCGAAGCGTTGTTCTGGATCAGGCCCAATATCCGTACGCAACACCCTCCACAAGTTGCGTCATTTATATGACTACGCATGCGCCGTGGCTCTGTACGGAATAATACACGTCTAAGATGCGAATCATGGCTGGAGTGTCAGCTCCGGGAATTAGACATGACCTGCGGCTGGTGAAAATGCTGTGATGTAAACAGTGCTGCTTAGAACGCAATCTTCCGCCGCTTGGGATAGATTCAGGCGTAATGCGAGCATATAAGTTCTGAGCATGAGCAGTGCAAAATGACAGGGAGATATACAATATGAACTGACGTACGCTCTGGATCAGCCGCCATATGCGCGGGATCTTGGTCTGGTTATTGGGCAGTCTCATCACTCTGTTTGTGATTTTCCTGGTGGTCAGATCTTTTTGTCAGGATCCGGGGGGATTGTAAACGTGTGTAAATACCCGGCGTTACAGCACTTTTTGCCTTTATTTTCTAACTCTAAGTTCTTAAAGAGCAGACACCTGGCTGAGATTGGAAACGCTCAGACATTTTACACCTGGGGCCAGATTTACTAAGCTGCGGGTTTGTAAAAGTGGAGATGTTGCCCATAACAACCAATCACATTCTAGCTCTCACTTTCCTATTACATACTAGAGAATGTCAGCTAGAATCTGATTGGTTGCTATGGGCAACATCTCCATTTCTCCAAACCCGCAGCTTAGTAAATCTGGCCCTTAGTCTAAATAATGATCTATAGAGATATGGTATCTGTAGTTCACCAGCTCCACTGAAATAAGTTTCTGCTGTTACAGATGGAGAATCATTGTAGATTTCCTGTGTGCCGGACAGAAAGATACAGGTAATAAAACATTTCTCACGCCATCTCTAATACAATGTAAAAATCGCCTGATTTAAGATCAGATATAAATGATCGCCGTCCATACTGCAGAGCGGCGAATGAAAGGTTTCCAGTCCTCACCCAGACCCAGGTGCAGGACAGCGCAAATCACACTCCGGGCATTTCAGCTGCACATGAGCTGATCCAGAGATTTTACGGAAACGCTGCGCAGACAGAACGCGAATACTGTATAATCTAAGCTGGTGCCCGTGTTTCCGCTAAAACATGCAATGCTGGATAGGACGTAGTGAAAAAGGAGAAGATAGTTAAAACATGTATCTTGGCTTATTTTGCAATTTGTGCATGCGTGAACCAACAAATGTGTACATGGATTGGATGCTGTATCTGTGTAACATTGGACAGTGTGTACATGGATTGGGTGTTATATCTGTGATTTTGGTCTGCTGTAGGTTTGGGGAAACGGTCTGGTTGGGAGTTGGATCTGAAGATTATTGGACAAGTGCTTAAGATTGCGATCAAAGACTGTAAGCTGTTGGGTCTAGAACTCTTTTTTTCCCATGGTTCAGAGGCTGTATTTGTTTAACCAGAGTCTGACTTTTCTCAGATAATAATGTGAACCGAGTCTTCATATAAGGAGTGAAATATGTTCCGTTCCATAATCTGGGATTGAACCTTCCGCCATCTGTTATCTGTAAACGCATCTGGCGAGTAATGTGTGTGAATCCTTTATTATTTGTGATTTCTGTTATTAAAAATGTATATTGCAATCTGTCGTGTTCTGTATAAATCGCACTAACGCCTCCCGGGAAGGCTGCTGACAGGTGATATTTAGGGAAGATTGATAAATAATATCCGCGCTTTTCCATCACTCGCTACACGCCGACATAAAATATTCTGCTTGTTTCCTGCTGAATCGCAAGTCACAACACACGATATCAAGTGTCCTGCGACGCCGAGCGCTGTGTGATCAACATAATGATCGTGACGTTCTATACAGAGCGCAGCGACATTGCTGGTCAGGTGACTCTGGACTTGTGAGCGTCACTTGGCCTCCTTGTGTGACACGGCCCTTCGTACATAGTTATGAACAAGTTACGTACGATCAGAGTTACGATGCGTCACATCTGCCGTGCGAATGCGCAGTACGTAATAATTTACGCATCGTCTGGATCTAGAAGAAGAATGTGGATGATCTCTGTCATCAGAAAGGAAGTGGCCCTGAGGCGATGTCCCTGTATTCACAACAGAACGGTAGGATCTGGTGCGCTGCTGGTTCCAGGAGACAGCGCTGTGCAGCTTATTGGCCTCTCTTAGGATCTAGGTGGAAATATTTATTTAATAATAATGCTTTTTATTTCTGTTAATGAAGTAGATGAAGACACCGGGACAGAGGAGGACAGAGCAGGCCGGTCTGGTCATAGGGTAAGCCAGAAATAAAGAATATTATGTCACAACGCTTCAATACAAATGTGTTAGAAGACACAGGTAATTCCACAGGATATGCTACACCATAGATCCAATGGAGACTCCTAGGCAGTGGGCTAACTAGGTAGCATGAACTAGGTAGCATGCACGTCGGCCGCTAGACAGAGATGACATCACTACTATGCATTACATGGAGATGACATCACTGCTGCACATTACATGGCGATGACATCACTGCTGCACATTACACAGAGATGACATCACAGCTGCACATCACACAGAGATGACATCACTGCTACACATTACATGGAGATGACATCACAGCTGCACATTACATGGAGATGACATCACTGCTGCACATTACACGGAGATGACATCACAGCTGCACATTACACAGAGATGACATCACTGCTGCACATTACACGGAGATGACATCACTGCTGCACATTACACATTACACGGAGATGACATCACTGCTGCACATTACACGCATGTAGGTTGCACTGTAATTTTTTACAATCTGACAGCTGACAGAAGATGAGCTTCAAAGAGACAAACTGTAACGTGACTCCGAGTCTCTGGTTTAGGTACTTTAAGTTGTTAATGGGGACATTACAGTGATACAGGAGTTTCTCTATAGAGTCTTTAATGTAAAGATTTCGTTCCTTTGAGATGATTATTTCTTTTATCTTTTGGAAGCAATGTAAGAAATCCTGATTGTCATTTTCTTTCATATTATTTTGATCCGTTGTTGCGGGACCCCTAAAAAGCGCAGGCCCATAGACCGGTGCCTACTCTGACCATCGAGCATATGTTCTCCTCTTGATTGCCCCTCAGAGTCAGCCCTTAAAGTGGTTTTAATCCCAATATGAATTTTTTTTCTATGATACTAAAACTACCTATGATATTGGGAGGAGCGACTGGGGTTTATTACTTAGCGCTCGCCGTTTCTTTCTAAATTTACGCTTTTACCGATTGTTGCCGACTGACCCCCAATATGTCTAATGGAAAAATAAAACTTTGGAGCTGAGTCTGCATTGCTGGACCTAAACGCCATCGCTCAATGTTCTTCTCAGCATATTTCAGAATCTCCAACTTCAGAAAGTTCACTCTTGGCCGGAGGAAATGGCGTCGCCCCGCGGGAGCCCCGGCCAGCGACCGAACCTGCTTTGCATCTCTTTGAACGCGGGAGTTGTGAGGAGCAGGAGGCTTGGATTGATCGATTCGAGAAGCTGGAGAATGTTCTGCTTCTCTGCCAGATAAAAGACTCCGGTAATGGATTTGCATCGCACAATCTATGCATTTTTTAACGGTTCATTGTTTAAATGCAGCCTCCGTTCGCCATTAAACGCTGTTCCCGCTCGTAACGTGAAAACTTTGCTCCAGTGGAAAGGTCGGGGGAACTTTTGGTTGGACTTTGTAAAAATTTCACATTGAATTAAAATATACAATTGGATGAAATGCAAAACAATGAGGAGCTCGCACAGATGGACGCACATAGCGGTCTTTAGCACATATGAAAGCCCCTCCCCCTGTGGCCACATCCATCTGCTCTGCGGCAGAGGAACAGGGAGTTACATGATATTTAAATGAGAAAAGGGGTGTTTTTCTCATTAAAATAGACACAGTAGCAGAGATGGGCGCACACCTTTAGCGCATGTGAAAGCCCCTCCCCCTGTGTCCGCATCTGTCTGCTCTGCACCAGAGGAACAGAGAATTACACGATATTTAAATGAGAAAAGTGTAGTTTTTCTCATTGAAATAGACACAGTAGCAGGTACATACACACACACATAGGGGGCGCTGTGCGATCTCTGAAGATTTCTGGTCATTGCAGGAAAACGTGTGTGTGCATACGTTTAACAATAAATATATATACAACCCGGAGTGGTTTATTCAGAGTTGTGTTTTTATTCCCCCCATAATTCATGGTTAAAATCAGTCGCACACAAAACATGCACTAATCACAGCTATAAGTATGTGTTCAGAAAATCGCCATCAGTGGTTGAGTTGGGGTCAGACTGGTGTAATGCAATACGCCTAAACCAATCACTTTATTTGCCTACCGGGTGTAAGTTGCGTAAAGACGGCCATCTTGTACTTAATTTAGCGCCGTACGTCGTCTCTATCCTCCTCTACTATTGTGTACGCCAAAGAACTGCTTCTGTTTTGTGTACAAAAACAGCAAAACGTAATGACATCAGCCACTAGCATTAAAGGTATGGTAGATAGGGCGGGAGGTATGGCTTGTCATAAGGGGGCGTAGTTTTGCGTGAAAAGGGTGTGGCCTGTCCGAGGTGTGGGGCTGAGTTTACAAATGGGTGTTCCCTCTTTGGTTACAGCAGGGCTGTCAAGAGGAATTCTGGGCCCCGGTACAGTGACTTCTTAGTCAGGTGACCTCATGGGCATTCTGTGTAACCATCCAGACATAAGACAGAGGGGCGGGGCTGAGGTGACAAGTAGGCGTTCCCTCTTAGTCAGATGACAGTATAGGCAATCCCTCTCTCTGTATACTCCTCCAGACATAAGACAGAGAGGCGTGGCTGGGGCCACATATGGGCGTGTCCTCTTAAGGTAACCCCTACAATAAGGCTGCCATTATGAATATTAGTATTTGATGAATAATATGTCCAATATGTGCACAAGTCAATATCAGACCCTCTTGTGTTGTAATTCTTGTCATTTTATATTATTGTTTTAGGTCTCATTGAAGCAGAAAGGGCTAAGGAAATCATTCACAAGTTCAACATCATCTATCGGTTAACTCTGAGCCCAGAGAAAATTACGGAGGCCCTGGAAAAGTTCACGGTCGGACCCTGCGTCACCTTACATCCTGCGCTTCTCTTCCTCAAGGAGTTGTAAATTGCGCTTTCAAGTGACTGACGGGGGACGTTTCCGCGTGTCTGCTCTGTTTACAGCAGTTGTCAGTCATCGCACGCGTGTGGTGTTTGTGTGGAGCGATGCTGTTTTTGCCGCATGGTTTAGGAAAGAATCACATTACGTTCTATTAGCAATGCAAATCAGACTAAATACATTTACTCGCGAAATTCTACAAAATGCTACCACGCAGGATGACGGGAATCTCACATTCAAGGTGCGATACCATAATGTTCATTAGTCTACGACGAGAGACTGACAGATGAGACGGTTTCGGTGACAGGGACAACAACACCCATCACCAACGTAAAAAGAGAAAAAGAAAATAACAAATTTTGTGGTAAACAAGAAAAAAAAAGTGCTGTGAAATGACAAAACCATGAAGGGAATGAAGAAAAATAAAGTGTAATCATGAATAAATAAATATTTAGTCATTTTCAGACAGTAAATGCAAAAGGGAAATTTGTTTCCAAATAATTTCTCCTGCATGTAGACCAGGGTTGCCGACTCTCCCGGAATGTCTGGGAGACTCCCGAAATTCGGGCAGTTCTCCCGGTATCCCGGGAGAGCCGGCAAATCTCCCGCAAGGGACTTGAGGCCCGTGGTTTCATGGAAACCATGGCCTCAAGTCCTGCCCCCCCTAGTATACTAGTGCTGCTAGGGATAGGGAGCGACTTGATTGCGCAATTTGGCGATACAAGACACACCCCTTTGGTGCAGCGCCTTGATAGTGCTCTCACAATCTCCCTGATATTCATTTGCAAAAGTAGGCAACCATGGGTCAGGTACATGCTGGGAGTTTTTGTAACGATCTGAAAATATTATTGCAGGGTTTCCGACTCTCCCGGAATATCCGGGAGACTCTCGAAATTCAAGCAGCTTTCCCGGGTACCCAGGAGAGCCGGCAAATCTCCCGCAATGGGCTTAAGGCCGGGATTTCATCCAAACCACAGCCTCAAGTCCCGCTCCCCTGCCTAGCAACACTACTTTTCCTAGTGTTGCTAGGGACTGGCCAGGACTTAATGACACAATTTGCATCATCAAGCCACGCCCCTATCCCTAGAAATACTCTTAATAATCATTGGTGGTCAGTGGGTGGGGCTTCAGGAGGTGATTTGCATAAATCGTGTCGTCAAGCCCGCCCCACTAAGGCATCTATAGCTTCCCTCCAGGGTTTTACTGGAAATTGAAAAGTCGGCAACCTTGTATTATTGTAAATAGTCTACACCCGATTATTGCACTGTCTCCACTGAAATGATTCCCAGCTAGATCGTTCAGTAATTACTAGCTCACCCCAAAGAAAGAAGCGGACATCGGGCATTGCTGATTGTGAAAATTAGGAGCTCCCAAAAATCAAATCCCACAATAATGTCCAGGGGTCATGTGATCAAATGAACTCAGAATTACGCCAAACGGCCAATTTTATGCATTCAGAATGTATACTGTAAGTATCTGCAGGGTTGCCGACTCTCCCGGAATGTCCGGGAGACTCACGAAATTCGGGCAGATCTCCCGCAAGGGCCTCAAGTCCTTCCCCGCAATTTGCGCCATCAAGCCCCGTCCCGATCCCTATTTCAACTAAAAACAGGTATTTGTCAGGGGACGGGGCTTAATGACGCGATTTGCATAAATTGACATCATTAATCATCCTGCATGCACCGGAGGGAAGCTGGCAAAAGTCGGCAACCCTGGTACTCTGTTGTGTGTAATTATATTGTTAAAAATATGTGTTCACAACACACACAATTCACCTGTAATGTCAAAATATTCGTAAAGGCCGCCCAGAGCCCATTATGTGTGTGAGTACTTGCACCAGGACGGGCAAATGCAAACTGATATGCTGAGAAGTGTCGTACTTGTGGATTTTTCAACTCAACGCTGCATATGTCTTGTATACACTACAGAAAAGCCAATAACGTACTTATAATGTACGGTGGCGTATGTCCAACTGCATCAATATCGCACACATTTAAATGTACGTTTTCTGAGCATGTACAATGCTTAATGCTCAAATCTGCTGTGTGCACGTAACTCTACAGGAGGCCCTTTATTAGATTTTACAAGATTTTAGTCAAATTTTAAAGAATAAAATAAGAAAAACCCCAAATCAATAAGAAAAAGATCAATGGAACTGGAGCAAAAGTCAGAACAGTTTTGTGTTTAAAAATCTATATACAAACATTGCCCAATGCATGCTGCCAGATTCCTGTGAATGTCATTGGTTTGGATTGGTAATAAATGTGTCTTGTTAGCAAATAATGTGCTAAAACATAATTTTTACCTAAATCCTAGTCAAAGGTTTCTGTGTGGGTGTTTGTCTGTTGAACCCAGATCCAGACAGGGTAAAAATTCCATAGAAAAGGCAACAAAAAGAAGAAAAGAAAGGAAAAAATCCACAAATTGATATACTCCATGTTACATATATATATATAATTTTATTTATTAATTTATTTATGTATATGCCGTCTGTTTATTATAGGATACAAATATTTATTTATTTTGGCTGTTCCCAACTTGTATTTAGAGTTAGTCCCGCAACAAAGATGGCGCCAGTTACCCCAGTGTTATCAGTAATACACCCCTTTACCACTGATACCCCCTGGCACCGCTATTACCCCCCTCTGTTACCACTGATAGCCGTTTGACACTGTTATTTTCCCCCTGTCACCGTTAATACCCCCTGGCTGCTGTAGGCACTGTTTAATTCGTATTATCTGATGTAAACTCTCCCTCTTCTACTTACAGGTGGCGATAGCTCCAAATAAAGAGCCGAAAAGTGTATTTGTAGAGAGAATCCCTGCAGTCCATACAAAATGGTGGGTTACGTCACAGCGCCAAGTGTATATTTGCTGCATATAATACCAGTCTGCTGCCAAAAGCTCAAGACAGCGCTAAAAGCGAAAATCCTAATCACAAGCATTCGCACGTTTATATGGTTGCCACCCACTCCTTGCTAGGTGCTAATAGGATGATCCTAATGCTAGTGATTGAGAGGACCAGCTTTATTCATGCCCTGGTGATGCCCATTGTCCTGCTGTACTAATGTCTGCATGTTGGCACTCACCGTTGTATTATGATAACCAGCTCAGAGTTCCTGGCTTTGTCTCCGTGTTATTCTGCAGTCTCCTCCTCTGGCGTGCCCTGTGTTGCATCAGCTTTTGCCAAGCATGACCCCTGTACATGGCATCAGTAACGATTGCATTACATATCCTGCACTCTGCACGGTTACTGCATTTTGTGCATAGGTTTATTGCTTTCCGAGGATCTTCCCTGCCCTGTAACACAGACCTAGCTAAGCTTCACCACCCCAGGGGCCAGATTTACTAAGCTCCGGGAAAGGAAAAGTGGGGATGTTGCCCATAGCAAACAATCAGATTCTAGCTGACATTTTCTAGTATGTTATAGGAAAGTGAGAGTTAGAATTTGGTTGCTATGGGCAACATCTCCACTTTTCCTTTCCCACAGCTTAGTAAGTCTGGCCCCAGATGTTCAAAACTACTACTCCCAGCATACTCGATAGGTGTAGATAATGCCGTGCAAAGCATGCTGGGAGTGCCACAGGTGGGCAATGTCTGCTGAAATGTATAGATAGCTTCTGGAGTTTAAACATGTCCGATTATCCTAGTAGTATCCTAGTCTCAGAGGCCCTGAGCTGCCGTGTGTGTATGCTCTGTACATGATGATAATTATTGCCTTTCTCTATGCCGTCTGTCTAATCCAATATATGTGTTTATTTCCTGACAGTCTCGGAGATATGACTCCAGAACCACTATATTCTCCCCGGAGGGTACGTGTTATCACCCTGTCCTTTATGAGCACTGATCGCTGGAGAATTTGCACATCATTGTGTTTAAGGCCGTTTCCTGGTTATGTGCACTGTGAATACTTTCACTTTCACTCTGACTCGTGCTTTGCATTCAGCCTGGAAATCCCCAGAATTATCTCTACATCGTAACAATCCACTGGGGCTGATCCAGAGTATGAGAGTAAGGTGCAAAACTGGTGCAAGTGGAGATCTTAAGACATTTCTTCTGCAATGTGAGAGGTGCAAATGAATTTCAGTGTTTTTACATACAAGGAAAATACTTTTCATTTGCACATAGAGCATAAATACTGTATACATCTAGGTTTAATCTATAAATTAGAGTTGAGCTAGGAATCCTCACCTGTCCTCTGTAACGGTATTGGCACAGTTTAAATGGCATCATGGTATTGCTCAGATCTACGCTTGCACTTTTTTACCCTCACTCTTGCGCCTGGGGTCAGTCCCTATGTATCATTGGTTTTGTGATTCTGTTAGTTGGGAGATAAAGTGAACCGGTGTCTTTGCAGTTTTAGTCTTACACCGAGGGGAGGGGGGGGGGTTAAAGACAAAGATAAGAGACTTGGACTAACAGCTGACAAAATGGTCAAGAATTCTCCCACCTCATAATTGTTCATATCATATTGTAATAATGCTCCCACCTCATAATCTGATTGTTCATATTGTTATATTGATAGTGTGTGTGTTTCTCTCTCTCTCTCTCTCTCTCTCTCAAATACAGCTTGGAGCAGAGAAGGTCTGGGGGGGATATTATAGCAGCTTTCACCTATATCAAGGGGTGTAACCAGGTACAGGAGGGGGTGTTATATAAAGGAAAAGATCTAGTGGAACACGAGGACTTGTGTATAAACTGATGGGAGGTTCAGAGGAAGTGTGCAGAAAAATTACTTTCCTAATAGGTAGTTGATAAGTGGAATAACCTCCCAGCTGAGGTGGTAGAAGCTATCATCATAGTAACTTGGGGCAAATATAAGGCTGTCATTAGCTGGCTTAAGTGACTGTGTAGAAGGTATCTTCCCTCACGTGTCTGTTCAGTGTATTAGAATCTCTGTTTTATGTGACTTCATCAATCAGTTTACCTTAAAGTGTTGCCCTTTCCATTGACTAAGTCTTTGTCCCCCAGGCCGCCTGTACCAGGTAGAATATGCCATGGAAGCCATCGGGCACGCGGGCACCTGCTTGGGAATCTTGGCAGAAGATGGCGTCCTGCTGGCGGCCGAGAGGCGAAACATCCACAAACTCCTGGACGAGGTTTTCTTTTCGGAGAAAATCTATAAACTGAATGAGTGAGTTGTGGGAGGAGCCTGGAGGCGTCGCTGTCATTTATACCTCTGCGGAGGGTGTGGGTGGAGCCTCCGTGTAAAACTCTTGTATCCTCGTGTTACAGTGACATGGCGTGCAGCGTAGCCGGGATTACATCTGACGCCAACGTGCTGACGAATGAACTGCGGCTGATCGCTCAGAGGTGAGACAAATGTGCAACGTTGTTTTATACTACTGCGCTGGCCTTAATATATACGAATTGTCACTAAAGGTTTGTGTCCCCGAAATCAGTTTGGTGACAGGAGAAACATGGTCCGCAAATGATGATTTTTTTTTATATGTAGCGGCCCTTAAATGTCTGGTGACTGGTTCATGTTGTGTTGAATACCGGGGTTGACCTTCAGTGTTGATATTCTCTTCCAGGTACTTGTTACAGTATCAGGAGCCCATCCCATGTGAGCAGCTCGTCACCGCCCTGTGCGACATTAAACAAGCGTACACGCAGTTTGGAGGTAATTTGCGCTCTGTGTGTAGAATGCATTGAGATGCTGATATACCGAGGGGTATTTTATACCCGGATGTGACCGTAGATTAGAACCTTTTCTTGGGAAACTTTTGCTAAAATTGAAAAAGTAAAAAAAATATTTTTAGGGTTCTCCGTGATCTCTGTCTACCTGTGTGCTTGTACGAGAGTCGGCCTGTGTGCTTGTACGAGAGTCGGCCTGTGTGCTTGTGCGAGAGTCGGCCTGTGTGCTTGTACGAGAGTCGGCCTGTGTGCTTGTGCGAGAGTCGGCCCGTGTGCTTGTGCGAGAGTCGGCCCGTGTGGTTGTGCGAGAGT
>WWET01002976.1:113255-138625 GCA_011038615.1 Limnodynastes dumerilii | reverse complement strand
GGGGAGGGGAGTGTCGGCCCAGAGCAGCGATGTTACGCTGAGCTCTACAGCGCTCAGTGTAACATCGTAGCTCTGGATCAGGCCCCTTGTGCAACTCTTCGTGTTATAGAAATAATGTTATGCATAGATAAGCGATGTTATAGATAATGAAGTTAGGGTAGCCTTCAGCCGGCGTAAGGGAGAGTTAATACGCTCCTACAAGGGGGAGTGTCGGGCCAGAGCAGCGATGTTACGCTGAGCTCTACAGCGCTCAGTGTAACATCGTAGCTCTGGATCAGGCCCCTTGTGCAACTCTTCGTGTTATAGAAATAATGTTATGCATAGATAAGCGATCGCAAGTTATAGATATTGATAGATTTGTAATGTGGAATGTGCATTCTAGCTGTAGTTAATTGACCCCGGAGAGGCCAGATGAACCCGTTTATTATGCTAATTACAATCACCTGCACAAAGAACAATACAAGTGATAAGAGCCAGTGAACCTCTTCTGACCAGTCCTGATTGCTGATGATGTTCTACTGTTTGTGTTTCTAGGACATCATTTTGTTTACAAGGTCATGCTTTGGCCCTGAAGGTCAGAGCATTCCTGTGAAGAAGTTCCTGCAAGTTTCTTTCGTATGATCAGCGCATTTGACTTAACGTTATCCCTGCAGAATAAATCTTTTGTGTGTTGGACCACAACTGCGATGGGAAGTGACATTCATTATTTACCAGTAGCAGTAAAAACATATCTTACAAAACCTTGGATTGTTTTCCATGCTTCAAGGAAAGTAGAAATTGTGAACTAAATTAGCGAAATGCACAAGTTTAAATGTCTTAGATTTTACATATTATAAAAAAAAACCCCAAAAAACAAGAACAGTCTTTCATTGGCGAAACGCGCTGATCCACAGCACCAACTAACCCCTTGCACTTTACACTGTGCCTCTTAAAGGACCAACAGAAATATTGAATATGATTTGTGATGCTTGGATATCACACTGCCTCATGAATACCCCTGGCACTGCCCTTACTTTACTCAGTCACCAATAAGTAAAGTTACAGAAACTTTTAAATGTCTGCATTAATAAATAAAACATTGTGACGATGGAGGCGAGAGGTGAGTGTGAGGTATCGGTGAACGCACCTTGTTGTACCACGCGGTCACGATCAGCTGCTCCTCATACTCGCGCAGTTTCGCCTGCTGACACTCCTTCTGTACAACGAGAGAAATGATTGGTGTGAGACATTTGTATGGGTTCAGTCTAGAGGGGGAAAAGACCTTATAAATAGGAGATTCCCCTCACAAACCTGGACAAGGATCTGGCCGATATCTCCTTCATAACAAAGAAATATAGAATGATAACGTAAGAGAAATGGGAGTAATGACTGTGCCATGTACCTCCAACGCAGTAATCCGATTATCTTTCTCTGTCAGCTGCTTCCGTAGTAACATGATCTCCGCTGAGGCCGGATTCAGTTTAGGATCCAATGTTTTTATCACCTGTAAGAATGAAGTTTACGTTATAACACAAGCAATTACAGAGATACGATTGGCCCTAATCTTCAGATCACGGGAGATTTTCTGTTCTGCACATTAACACGAATCTGTGCACCCTGACTGGAAAGCTCTGGGACCGGGTGTAGCGTGGGAATCCGATGTTGTGAGCACTGTCAGGTAACTTGTCGGCCAGATTAACTGATCGGCACTGCCCCGGAGGAAACAGCTGGGATACAGCAGAGGAGAGAGAGCATAGGCAGAGTGGAGGACAGAGAGCGGGGTCAGAGCAGGAGAGAAAGCATGAACAAATCGGAGGAGAGAGCGGGAGGGAGAGCAGAAGAGAGAGTGTGGATAGAACGGAGGAGAGAGCTGGGATAGAGCAGAGGAGAGAGGGGAGACAAAGTGGGGACAGAGCGGAAGAGAGAGAGTGTGGATAGAGCGGAGGAGAGAGTGGATATAGGGGAGGAGAGAGTGGATATAGGCGAGGAGAGATTGTATGGATAGAGCGGATGAGAGAGTGGATATAGGGGAGGAGAGAGTGTGGATAGAGCGGAGGAGAGAGTGGATATAGGAGAGAGCTAGGCAGAGTGGAGGACAGAGAGCCGGGTCAGAGCAGGAAAGAAAGCATGAACAAATCGGAGGAGAGAGCAGAAGAGAGAGTGTGGATAGAACGGAAGAGAGAGCTGGGATAGAGCAGAGGAGAGGGGAGACAAAGTGGGGACAGAGCGGAAGAGAGAGTGGATATAGGGGAGGAGACAGTGTGAGGATAGAGCGGAGTAGAGTGGATAGAGTGGAGGAGAGAGAGCGGCATCAGAGCAGGAGAGAAAGCAGAAAGAATGGAGGAGAGAGCGGGAGGGAGAGTGTGGATAGAGTGGAGGAGAAAGTGTGGATAGAGTGGAGGAAACAACTTGGGGAGAGCAGAGGAGAGAGTGTGGATAAAGCGGAGGAGAAAATGTGGATAGAGTGGTGGACAGAGAGCGGCATCAGAGTAGGAGAGAAAGCAGAAATAACGGAGGAAAGAGCAGGAGGGAGAGTGTGGATAGAATGGAGGAGAGAGTGTGGATAGAATGGAGGAGAGAGTGTGGATAGAGTGGAGAAGAGAGTGTGGATAGAGTGGAGAAGAGAGTGTGGATAGAGTGGAGAAGAGAGTGTGGATAGAGTGGAGAAGAGAGTGTGGATAGAGTGGAGAAGAGAGTGTGGATAGAGTGGAGAAGAGAGTGTGGATAGAGTGGAGAAGAGAGTGTGGATAGAGTGGAGAAGTGGAGGAGAGAGATGAGGAGAGAGGGTGGATAGAGTGGAGGAGAGGTGGAGGAGAGAGTGGAGGAGAGAGTGTGGATAGAGTGGAGGAGAGAGTGGAGGAGAGAGTGTGGATAGAGTGGAGGAGAAAGTGTGGATAGAGTGGAGGAAACAACTTGGATAGAGCAGAGGAAAGAAGAGGAACAGAGCAGAGGAGAAAGTGTTTAGAGAGCGGAGGAGAGGGTGTGGATAGAGCAGAGGAGAGAGCGTGGATAGAGCAGAGGAGAGAGCGTGGATAGAGCAGAGGATAGAGCGTGGATAGAGCAGAGGAGAGAGCGTGGATAGAGCAGAGGAGAGAGCGTGGATAGAGCAGAGCAGAGAGCGTGGATAGAGCAGAGGAGAGAGTGTGGATAGAGCAGAGGAGAGAGCGTGGATAGAGCAGAGGAGAGAGTGTGGATAGAGCGGAGGAGAGAGCATTTAGAGAGAGAAGGATTTTATTTTCTATTATTATACTTGCTTTAGGGTGTTTGGCAATGATATAGGGGACACAGTGTTGTCGGCTATATCACTGATGAACTAGCTACCAGTTACTATGGGGACTGGAACAAATTGTGACCTGCCCTTGGTTACGAGCAATGAACTTGTACATTGGGCGGGTTGCGATGGTGAGTACGCGTGACTCAGTATTACAATGTACAGTATACTGACCCCAGACACTATTTGACACTCAATTTAGTGTAAGATTTAGGATCTCCTTCCATTTATGGCCTGCATTATTTACATTGTCCTGCTGTTACCTCTACCCCGGCACATGGGAGCTTATTCCACTTATCTGCTGCACGTAGACTCACGTTTCTCGCTTTTTCCAGATAAATCTTATACCGCTCCTCCATCGCTTTCATATCCTCATCCTTCTTGTGCAGAGCGGTCTCTAACTCCTCGATCCGCTGAGCTGTACAGGGAGAACACGGACAGGTGAGACACTGCCTGCTACAACCTCCCTCTCAATGTGGCCGATTATCATCCCATCAAGTCATCTGCAAGGGCCCAAGCTGGGAAAAACTGGCCCACTCAGTGCGAAAAGGGGATGAAAGCGTTTTTAGATATATAAATAAAAGGCGAAAAACTAAATAACGTATAGTAAAAGTAAAAACAGAGAGCGGGAGTCTCGTTGTGGGTGATAGGGCTGTGGCTGATCATCTTAAAAAAAAGAGAGAGAGAGAGGGGGGGGAACCACACTTTAATTGCAGAGAATATTGATATAAAGGAATAATTACTATTACTTTCACTGAGGAGCAGGAATTAAAAAAAAACTCTCAAAGCTGAAAGTAGACTAATCAATGGGGCCAGATGGGATACAACCTAGGATACTAAATGCTAAAAACTAAAAAAACTTTTACTAATACTAAAAAGCTTAGAGGAGTTCTGGCCGAACCATTAACTGAATTATTCAATCAGTCACTAATAACTGGGGTAATTCCAGAGGACTGGAAAATAGCAATGTCGTCACTCTGCATAAAAGTGGAAGTAGGGAAGAAGCGTCAAACTACCGACCAGTGAGTCTAACATCAGTAGAAGGGAAATTGATGGAAACGCTGATACAGGAACACATTGTACAGTATCTTAAATCCAGTAACTTACAGGATCCCAAGCAGCATGGATTCACTGGGGTAAGGGATCTAGGAGCCATTATTGCATGTGACTAAACAGTAGCATCTCACGATCATTCCCAAACTGAAAATTGTTATTTCCAGCCAACGCCATATAATAACCTCTACACCAGACACAGGAAAGCAGCGGCAATCCAGGGGTTGTGATACTACAAGTCTCATCATGCTTTGCTAGGCATTAGCTATGCCGGCTGGAACATGCTGGGAGTTGTAGTTTCAAACACCTGGATACCTATAGGCTGCCTGTGGTTGTTCTACACCTAGCAGTAAGACTCACCGCTCTGATCCGCATCTGGCTTCAGGTCGTCCAGCTCTTCCTTCTTGGTCTCTAGAGCGTCATGAACCTCTTTCAGTTTTTCCCTGTGAAGAATGAAACGGTCGCAATTAATTCTGGTCCCGTGTTCCGTGACACAGAGGTTACAGAAATACAACGTAGCACTCACATCTGGGCTTCAATCTGCATCTTCAGGGTGTTAGACTGCAAGAGAAATACACAAATTATTCTATAAAGCAGCGGACGACAGAAACATGAATCACATTGTGAAGACTACGAGAGAGATACTGACCGAGGGGTCCGGAGGATTACTGACCACTAGTGACAATGTATTACATGAAGCCTATAAGAGATGAACTGACTGAGGGGTCCGGAGGAGTACTGACCACTAGAGACAATGTATTACATGAAGAATATAAGAGAGATACTGACCGAGGGGTCCGGAGTATTACTGACCACTAGAGACAATGTATCACATGAAGCCTATAAGAGAGATACTGACCGAGGGGTCCGGAGTATTACTGACCACTAGAGACAATGTATCACATGAAGCCTATAAGAGAGGAACTGACCGAGGGGGCCGGAGGATTACTGACCACTAGAGACACTGTATCACATTGTGAAGACTACGAGAGAGATACTGACCGAGGGGGCCGGAGGAGTACCGACCACTAGTGACAATGTATCACATGAAGCCTATAAGAGAGATACTGACCGAGGGGTCCGGAGGAGTACTGACCACTAGAGACAACGTATCACATGAAGCCTATAAGAGAGATACTGACCGAGGGGTCCGGGGGATTACTGACCACTGGTGACAATGTATCACATGAAGCCTATAAGAGAGGAACTGACCGAGGGGGCCGGAGGATTACTGACCACAAGTGACAATGTATTAAGATAGTAAAATGCGTTGTGTACACTTTATAGTATTTTCGTGTGGGGATTCCTGTCGTATTCTCTAGGTTTATGGTAAATACATGTAAATAGGACATTACTAGCTCGAACACCTAGATCGCCAGGGCAGCCGCCTCCAGTAACAGCAGCTGCGTTGTGGCTGTATCGTCACATGGTTTGTTAGTGTTACTCGTAACTACCGCCAGCGCATGTGATGCCTTTCCAGAGCGTAAATGGCAAAATAATGTAAAAAGATTATGATTTCCACCTGTTTTCTTCTTATTTTCAAACTCTGGATTTGGTCCACTGAGGCTTTCGCAAAGGGGCGGGGCTTAAGTCACAAGGGGGTGTTCCCTCTTAGTCATCTGACAAAGGACAGAAGGGCGGGGCTGCGGTCACAGGTAGGTGTTCCCTCTTATTCCGGTGACAGTATAGGCGTTCCCCAGGAATTAGCTACCTTAGGGCGAGATATAGAGCTACGTCCGCTAGCGGATTTCTGCTAGCCGGAGACGTAAAAACGCTGTTTTGTATGTACTGCGCATTCGCACGGCAGATGTTACGATCGGTAACTATAAACGTACGTACCAGCGTACCAACGTATGTAGTATCAAGAGCGTAAATACGGACGAAGAGGCGTGCCAACTATACGACACCCGTAATTACGCTTCAGAGGCGGGGTGAGCCATTTCAATCGCACAGTACGGGCGTACGTAGGCGTGTAAGTACGTGAAGCCATTACGTACGACAGGAGTTACACTCAGAAAAGTTAAAGTAGGGTTTGGAAAACGTAAAACGGCAAAAGTGCGCACGAGTTAGGGGAGGGCCTACTGATTACGATAGTGTAAATACGCTACGCATTGAAACGTAGAGGGAACGTAGGTCTGGATCCGGCCTTTAGTCAGTAACCTGATCCATACCATGAGTCTCCGCCAGGACAGAAGCCGCAGCCTGCGATACTCACCCCAGCGCCTTCTGCTTCCGCCTCTTCATTCTGTAACGTTTTCTGTAGGTCGGCTATTTGTAGCTGGAGTTCATCTACGCGGCCCAGGTTCAGCCTGTCACAATCACAGAGGGTGAAGGGTTAATTCCCTGCCGGTGTCATTTATACAATCGCACATCAAGGCTCCCGCTGAGGATTATGGGTAGACAGAAGTACAACAGGAGCACTGCGCAAGCGTTACACCGCTGTCCACCCTCAGAATCGCACACGCTAATGAGGATTCTACTCTGGCCGCTGGACGTTTAATGAGGTCCAGAGTAGACATTACAGGGCTCATGCAACGCAGAACACAAATATAAAGGCGTCCTCCGTGTCCTGAATCCGGGTGCAAATAACGGCCAACCTCAAAGGGATCCAGACATGTAGGGAACTGGAGCTCTGAATTCCGAGGCACACAGTGCAGCCAATCAGAATGCAGCTACGTGAACAGATACAATCCCTTTCCCCGATGATCCTAACACAAGTGCAGGGTACTACACTGTTATTTATGGTGATTATGCTGTGTGACAGCTTCAGTGACAATGCAAATGTACTAAAAGCAGAGTCCTTCACAAAATGAGCTTTACTAAAAATGTAATAAAGAAATTAATTGTTTTTTAATTATTATTTTTGGGGTTTTTAAGCAGTGTCCATACATTTTGAGTTGAATTTGGAAGGTTAATGCTAAAAAAGGCTTGGAAAAATGCGTGAAACGTTATTCAGAACGCAAGTGATCTTTAGTTACTTGCGATCGGGTCTGGATCATGCATCTTTACTGAACATGCACAGTGCGAAGGGATGCAGAGATACCATACCACATTGGTATGGGTCAGCCCCAAAACTAAATGAGCACAAGAATATTATACAGGATGCCGTCATATATTTTGGCCACTAGATGTCAGCAGTAGGCCTCTCTTTCAAGCAACTGGTTGGCTCCTTCCCCGGATATAGCAATATCATCACTTTTCTCCTGTTGTATATTGGCAGGACCTGTCCTCCCTGTTGCTGTCCCATGATGCGATGGGAGTGACACAGGCCACACAGCCGCTGCAGCGCAGTCGGCACTTACCGATTCTCTGTCTCCAGCTCGCTCATTCGGCGCTGCTTTTCCTCCAGCTGCTGCTGCAGATCCGCGATGTGTTTATTCTCTGAACCTTCTTGTTGAAGATGCAGCATCTTATTCTCATGCTGAAGCCTGATAAACATCTCCCTGCAGAGGAAATACATTATGTTACCCTAGTAACTCTCCGATATCACATAATAACTCACTAATATTTTATAACTCACCGATATCCCATAATAATTCACTGATATTCCATAGCTCACCAATATTCCATAATAACTCACCGATATCCCATAATAACTCCTATATTCCATAATAACTCACCGATATCCCATAATAATTCCTATATTCCATAATAACTCACCGATATTCCATAATAACTCACCAATATTCCATAATAACTCACTGACATTTTATAATAACACACTGATATTCCATAATAACTCACGATATTCCATAATAACTCACCAATATCCCATAATAATTCACCAATATTCCATAATAACTCACCAATATTCTATAACTCACCAATATTCCATAATAATTCACCAATATTCTATAACTCACCGATATTCCATAATAACTCACCAATATTCTATAACTCACCGATATTCCATAATAACTTACCAATATTCTATAACTCACCGATATTCCATAATAACTCACCAATATTCTATAATAACTCACCAATATTCCATTATAACTCACCAATATTCTATAATAACTCCTATATTCTATAACTCACCAATATTCCATAATAACTCACCGATATCCCATAATAACTCACCAATATTCCATAATAACTCACCGATATTCCATAATAACTCACCAATATTCCATAACTCACCGATATTCCATAATAACTCCTATATTCTATAACTCACCAATATTCCATAACTCACCGATATCCCATAATAACTCACCGATATTCCATAATAACTCACCGATATTCCATAATAACTCACCGATATTCCATAATAACTCCTATACATAATAACTCACCAATATTCCATAATAACTCACCAATATTCCATAATAACTCACCAATATTCCATAATAACTCCTATATTCTATAAAAACTCACCAATATTCCATAATAACTCATCAATATTCCATAATAACGCACCAATATTCCATAATAACTCACCAATATTCCATAACTCACCGATATTCCATAATAACTCCTATATTCTATAACTCACCAATATTCCATAACTCACCGATATCCCATAATAACTCACTGATATTCCATAATAACTCACCGATATTCCATAATAACTCACCAACATTCTATAATAACTCACCAATATTCCATAACTACTCCTATATTCTATAAAAACTCACCAATATCCCATAATAACTCACCAATATTCCATAATAACTCACCAATATTCCATAATAACTCACCGATATTCCACGGGCAGAAGTTCTGCCGCCAGATTGTCCTTGAAACCAGATTCCCCTAAAATAATATACACAGAAGAGGCGAGTGATTTCTTAGGTGGCATTAGGTAGATATCAGTCAGTGAATGTGTGAATGAGAAAGCTCTGGATTATACTTCTACACACATTAATAATTCAGATATTCTTCTGCTGTGTTATCTGAATAGAGAACTTCATGTAAAATGGAGAACAGTTACGCGGGATCAGTAGATTATTATTTTCAGTGGATCACAACCGTCATAATCTATATTCAATCATCAACATAAAAACCAATAAAAAAAGTGAATAAGCAACAATTATTGTGGCTGTGAAGTACAAACTCAGTGACACTCTATGGTATTGTGGATTCATCTTAGTCTAGATGCACATATTCTTATCACTGGATCTTGCATGGAGTCATAGGGCCTGATTCAGAGATCCGATATTAACGATAGTTAGGTGCGTATATTTAGGGTTGGATCGATTTTGCATCAACTGCGCATGCGTAGTAATAGTGCAACGCCGTCTAGGTTGAAGATAGGGTCGGAAATGCCTTAAATTGACTTGTGAATCGGTTGGGAACAATTGTGATCTTAAGTCCAGCGGAAATCTAGGAACCGAAGGATTTGCATAGAAATGGGCGGGGGAGGCATTGAGATGAGGGAAAGTGGGCGTGATTACAGAGTTAGGACCCTAAATATACGCAACTAATACACATAGGGTCGGAAGTGAGTGCGGCCAGATAGGGCAAGTCAATGCAGGTCTAACTTTAGGTCCGGCCGCTGTTTGCAAAGGGAGTGACTGTTTATTCAGTGGGTTGTAACCTGCTCCGACCCGCCACTTAGATGCGTATATTTGAAATCCCATCGGCAGCGGATCTCTGAATCAGGTCCATAGTTACAGGATTCAATACTCTTTCAGAGCCTCTAGGTGGAGCTACAGGCTAATGCTAGGGAGTAGAAGTTCTCAACCTGCAGTACTAGCACCCCCTAGTGGTACTTGGATCACTATCAGGAGTACTCAGGGCAACTGGGCAAGGTGGTAATGAGGTGCTATGCCAAATGGCTGAGGACATGGGGGCTGATTCAGAGATGCGATTGCGAAAAGATCGCAAATATACGCACCTTTGCTAAGATCCTAGCAGGTTCCAGCCCACTGCATAAACAGTCACTCCCCTTGCAAACAGCGGTGGATCTTAAACTTAGACCACCATTGACTTGCCTTAACTATACGCTGTCATTTGGGATCTTAACTGACGTGGGAGCGTTCATTTAAGATCCTAAGTGTCAGCCCGCGCCCACTTTCCCTCATTTCCCTGCCTCCCCCCGCCCATTTCCATGCAAATCCTTAAGATCTTAAAGATTCGCAGCACTTAAGATCTTAAGTGCTTGCGTGCGATTCAAACCTACGCTCTTAGCGAACTTACGCTCCTAACCGCTACGCTAACGGCGTTGCACTATTACTACGCATGCGCAGTTTTGCGAATTTTCTAGGATCTTAAATATACGCTCCTAAGTGCCGTGGAAATCGTATCTCTGAATCAGGCCCATAATGAATAAAATATCTTAGGGCTAAATGGCAAATGTAGAAAATGCACCTTAAAATCACTGCAAAAATATGTGAAAAACAATATAGAGCCGTATTCAGAGAACCGTCCGTGAAAAGTTCACAACTATTCGCACGGACGTAGCAAGGTAACACCCATGACCCTCCCCTCCCGTACATTGAAGCGTGCAGTTCCGTGTGTATTTTGCTTCCGTACATGCGTATCTACCTAACCGCGCCCTCACCTCACCCTCAAATGGTCATTTAAATGCCTCCCCCCCACCCACTTACACTTATCTTTCTCCGGATGGATTATAACCACGCCCCTCTGTACGGATCTTCCCACGTGCGATTCACAAGTCCGTGCCTAATGGACTTCTGTGCGTAAATTCAAAATAGATCGCGTAAACTTTGTTACTACGTCTGTGGAGTTGAAACGTCCCTAAAAATACGCACGGAACTTCTCGCAATTACAGTTCTCTGAATACGGCCCATGAACTCTGAAAATATATGTATAGGTCATGGGTATGTATCTACATATTGTGGGTATGTATCTACATATTGTGGGTATGTATCTACATATTGTGGGTATGTATCTACATATGCAAAGTGGTAATTGACATGATGGCACAGTGGGTAACTGGTACTCTCCAAAAAACAGGTGGAGAAGCACTGCTACGGAGCAGATTTAAAGAGAGTCCCTGAACAGTAAGGCGCCCCCTGCTGTACAGTATATGAAATAGCCACTCACCGGACTGATTGAGATGATCTTGCTGCACCAGGGAACACCTCAGCTCCTCGTTGGTTTCTTTCAGTGTGTCCCGCTGGACGATCAGCCTCTATAAAGTGGTGATAGTCAGTGTCTGGTGTAACATAAGCTGGGGAGCAGTGAAATATCCTGAGCGTTCCCATTCTCCTCACATGGAGACTCAATTAAACACAGTATAGACCATTGGGCAGATCCTCAGGTCCGTCCATCATTGAAATGACGCACTTCACATACGTAATGTCAATGTTTTGAAGGTTGTGCGCATGCTTACATTACCGTGAGGGTAGGCGCACGTAGCGAACGTTACATACGCTGGCTCTTATGAAAAGGGGGCTTTCCCCCCTTTACACATGTCGTATCTCAGCCGCCGTGAAGGCGGAGATAGGCATGCTAATGAGGGGGAGGTAGGCATGCTAATGGGGGAATGGGGGGGGGGGGGGCGAGGGAAGCCCTGTTACGATCAGGTATATGGCTGTAAGGCCGCAATCTGGACACGTAAGTGCAGGGGGCGTGCACCCCCAGCTCCGAGAACGTCCGGCCCCATGTGGTTGTGTTACCTCCCCCATCAAACATGTTACACAGCGATGTGAAAGCAACATTAAAATATATCCCCCGTCAGGGGTAAAACATGTGGGGGGTATAACAGATTCTGTAATACCAATTATAATAATAATCATAATAATACCAATAATAATCATAATAACGACAACGATAATAATCATAAAAATAATACCAATTATAATAATAATCATAATAATACCAATAATAATCATAATAACGACAACGATAATAATCATAAAAATAATACCAATTATAATAATAATCATAATAATACCAATAATAATCATAATAACGACAACGATAATAATCATAAAAATAATACCAATTATAATAATAATCATAATAATACCAATAATAATCATAATAACGACAACGATAATAATCATAAAAATAATACCAATTATAATAATAATCATAATAATACCAATAATAATCATAATAACGACAACGATAATAATCATAAAAATAATACCAATTATAATAATAATCATAATAATACCAATAATAATCATAATAACGACAACGATAATAATCATAAAAATAATACCAATTATAATAATAATCATAATAATACCAATAATAATCATAATAACGACAACGATAATAATCATAAAAATAATACCAATTATAATAATAATCATAATAATACCAATAATAATCATAATAACGACAACGATAATAATCATAAAAATAATACCAATTATAATAATAATCATAATAATACCAATAATAATCATAATAACGACAACGATAATAATCATAAAAATAATACCAATTATAATAATAATCATAATAATACCAATAATAATCATAATAACGACAACGATAATAATCATAAAAATAATACCAATTATAATAATAATCATAATAATACCAATAATAATCATAATAACGACAACGATAATAATCATAAAAATAATACCAATTATAATAATAATCATAATAATACCAATAATAATCATAATAACGACAACGATAATAATCATAAAAATAATACCAATTATAATAATAATCATAATAATACCAATAATAATCATAATAACGACAACGATAATAATCATAAAAATAATACCAATTATAATAATAATCATAATAATACCAATAATAATCATAATAACGACAACGATAATAATCATAAAAATAATACCAATTATAATAATAATCATAATAATACCAATAATAATCATAATAACGACAACGATAATAATCATAAAAATAATACCAATTATAATAATAATCATAATAATACCAATAATAATCATAATAACGACAACGATAATAATCATAAAAATAATACCAATTATAATAATAATCATAATAATACCAATAATAATCATAATAACGACAACGATAATAATCATAAAAATAATACCAATTATAATAATAATCATAATAATACCAATAATAATCATAATAACGACAACGATAATAATCATAAAAATAATACCAATTATAATAATAATCATAATAATACCAATAATAATCATAATAACGACAACGATAATAATCATAAAAATAATACCAATTATAATAATAATCATAATAATACCAATAATAATCATAATAACGACAACGATAATAATCATAAAAATAATACCAATTATAATAATAATCATAATAATACCAATAATAATCATAATAACGACAACGATAATAATCATAAAAATAATACCAATTATAATAATAATCATAATAATACCAATAATAATCATAATAACGACAACGATAATAATCATAAAAATAATACCAATTATAATAATAATCATAATAATACCAATAATAATCATAATAACGACAACGATAATAATCATAAAAATAATACCAATTATAATAATAATCATAATAATACCAATAATAATCATAATAACGACAACGATAATAATCATAAAAATAATACCAATTATAATAATAATCATAATAATACCAATAATAATCATAATAACGACAACGATAATAATCATAAAAATAATACCAATTATAATAATAATCATAATAATACCAATAATAATCATAATAACGACAACGATAATAATCATAAAAATAATACCAATTATAATAATAATCATAATAATACCAATAATAATCATAATAACGACAACGATAATAATCATAAAAATAATACCAATTATAATAATAATCATAATAATACCAATAATAATCATAATAACGACAACGATAATAATCATAAAAATAATACCAATTATAATAATAATCATAATAATACCAATAATAATCATAATAACGACAACGATAATAATCATAAAAATAATACCAATTATAATAATAATCATAATAATACCAATAATAATCATAATAACGACAACGATAATAATCATAAAAATAATACCAATTATAATAATAATCATAATAATACCAATAATAATCATAATAACGACAACGATAATAATCATAAAAATAATACCAATTATAATAATAATCATAATAATACCAATAATAATCATAATAACGACAACGATAATAATCATAAAAATAATACCAATTATAATAATAATCATAATAATACCAATAATAATCATAATAACGACAACGATAATAATCATAAAAATAATACCAATTATAATAATAATCATAATAATACCAATAATAATCATAATAACGACAACGATAATAATCATAAAAATAATACCAATTATAATAATAATCATAATAATACCAATAATAATCATAATAACGACAACGATAATAATCATAAAAATAATACCAATTATAATAATAATCATAATAATACCAATAATAATCATAATAACGACAACGATAATAATCATAAAAATAATACCAATTATAATAATAATCATAATAATACCAATAATAATCATAATAACGACAACGATAATAATCATAAAAATAATACCAATTATAATAATAATCATAATAATACCAATAATAATCATAATAACGACAACGATAATAATCATAAAAATAATACCAATTATAATAATAATCATAATAATACCAATAATAATCATAATAACGACAACGATAATAATCATAAAAATAATACCAATTATAATAATAATCATAATAATACCAATAATAATCATAATAACGACAACGATAATAATCATAAAAATAATACCAATTATAATAATAATCATAATAATACCAATAATAATAATAACCATAATAATAATCATAATAATACCAATAATAGTCATAATAACAACAACAATAATCATAATAATACCAATAATAATAATAATAATAATAATAATAATAATAATGGTGACGGGACAAATAACCCAGAGAAACCCTATAAAAAAGCCCTAATCCGTATGCCTGCCTGTTTCCAGTGCCTCCGCCCATCCTACGCTGCTTGTTCTTCATATAATCTGCTATTTTTACGTTTTGATTATTTGTAAATGTCTATTTTGTTATATAATTGTTTCTATGTTTTTCCTATTCTTTTTTGCAGACATGTTTTCCAGTATTTATATATATATTATACCGAAGAATCTGCTTTTGTGTTTGTTTATTTATATCTTGTCATTGGAGTTTAAAGTTTGTATTTGAGTAATCTGTTTATTGATGAATCATGTGACCATTAGGGGCAGAGTGATTAAAATGCATGATTCTGATTGGTTGGAATAGGCCACGCCTCTACCATTCCTTTGTATCGTGAATGGCATGTGATATATACAAGGCCTGTACCTGGCGTTTATAGGTCTCTAGCTGAACACGGGCCGTGTTGGCCTTCTTTAGATCCTCCTCCAGGCTGACTGTATTGTGCATGTACATTAGGTTTGTGTCCTCCAGGGACTTCACTTGTCTGCGCAGGTCGTTAAAGTCCTCCAGCTTCTTGCGATACGACTCCATCGTGGATTCCAGCTTCGTGGCTTTATCTGCGGTAGCTCTATAAGAAGGAGCACGTATTAGAGGTGTCTGGGTATCGTTACTTTACTGGGGTCACACCTCTATCTGCAAATCCATAAGGAATTGCGCAGGAGAAGGCGATGGTTTTAGGCTGAGCGAGGGCCCTTCCATTAACATTTTCCCTCCACTAAAAGATGTCATATGTGTTGCAGCTCTAAGCTCTCAGAGGTTGATCATACGTTTAGAGGGGCTTTGGGTCTCCGGTTTGAACAGCTCTTTTTCGAAAGGGACGTTCTCTCCCAGACATTTGCAAAGTGCCGGGAAAATTGATTGCTTCTGCCTCGCTGAGACAAAGCAATCGATCATTCACAGGATGAACAGGCAGCGGAGAATGAGAAGTATGACTCTAATGCCAACCCTATTCCTAATCCTTACCCTCACCTTCAGTTTCCATTACCCTCCCCAAAGCCAAACCCTAAGATTTCCCTCCCTGGAGTCTGACCCTAAGACTCCCCTCCCCACAGCCTAACCCTAAGACTCCCCTTCCCGTAGCCTAACCCTAAGACTCCCCTCCCCGGAGTCTAACCTTAAAACTCCCCTCCCCGCAGCCTGACCCTAAGACTCCCTCCCTGCAGCCTAACCCTAAGACTCCCCTCCCCACAGTCTAACCCTAAGACTCCCCTCCCCACAGCCAAACCTTAAGACTCCCCTACATGGAGGCTGACTCCTCACAGCCTAACCCTAAGACTCCCCTCCCTGCAGCCTGACCCTAAGACTCCCCTTCCTGCAGCCTGACCCTAAGACTCCCGTCCTCGCAGCCTAACCCTAAGACTCCCTTCCCCACAGCCTAACCCTAAGACTCCCCTCCCCACAGCCTAACCTTAAGACCCCCCTTCCCGCAGTCTGATCCTAAGACTCCCCTCCCCGCAGCCTGACCCCAGTACCCGCCTCCTTTCTAGTCCGGTGCGGCGGGTCTAGTCTGTGGCGGCGAATGAATGAATGGGCGAGTATGAGAATATATCACAAAAGTAGTATTTTCAAGATAGAGGCAGCCGAAAATGAGCTATCGGCTGCCTGTATTTGTAAAATACTAATATGGGCCGGGACACCGCATCCCGTTCAGATAATGAGACTCTGTGCCTGCCGCCATCGGGGTTTGTATGTGAATGGATTTATTTTTACAGGAGTTTATTAAACTATATATGAAATATAAGCGAGATCCAGAGGCAAACGCAAACAAGATTCCAGAATACGTGCCGTAGACGCGTCAGCAAAAGTGGCGCAATCTGCGGGCAATCAAAAACTGCCCACCGCACAAACAATTACAGCACATAGCCTAGGACACACTGCAGCTAAGCTCAATGCCACTACCAGCCCAAATGCACTGTGCATGAACAGGATTATACAGTGTAACGATGGCTGTAAGTGGAGGGTGATTGAGACGCCTTTGTCAGAATGTAAAGGTCGCAGCACGGTGGCTCAGTAAGTAGCATTGTGTCACAGCGCTGAGGTCATAAGTTTGATTCCTGGACTAGGCCTTATCTGTGTGGAGTGTGTATGTTCTCCCCGTGTCTGTGTGGGTTTCCTCCGGGTGCTCCGTTTGCATCCCATATGCCTCACATATGCTGGAAGGTTAATTGGCTGCTGAATAAATGAACCCTAGTGTGTGTGTGTGTGTGTGTGTATGTGTGTGTGTGTGTGTATGTGTGTGTGTGTGTGTGTAAGTGTTGGAGAACTTAGAATGTAGCTCCAATGGGACAGGGACTGATGTGAATGTGAAATATTCTCTGTATATAATCTGATGTAGTTAAAAAAAACCCTGCTAACCCGTTTATATATCGAATAAATATAACTACAACACACAGGTAAAATACACAATAATGGTTACACATACTTGCAATCATAATCTGACAATAATCAACTTTTTAATGTACTTATGAATAAATTGGAGTAGCTCAGAGCAAACCTGGTGCCCATGGCCGTACCCTCATGTTGTAGATAGAACTTCTCATTGACATTGCAATTTACAGTACAGACAGCGCTCAGAGAAGCAATCTAAAACCTCCCTGCTCACAACGGGTGTGGGCCCCCGCATAGAAAATTCTGAATTTCGAAAAATTACTACCCTAACCCTCCTTTCCTGGCAGTCTGACCCTAACCCTCCCTTACTTGCAGCCTGACCCTAACCCACTATCTTCCGCAGCCTGACCCTAACACTCCCCTGCAACCTGACCCTAACCCTCCCTCCTCTGCAACCTGACCCTAACCCTCTCTCCCCTGCAGCCTGACCCTAACCCTCCCTCCCCTGCAGCCTGACCCTAACCCTTCCTATCCCACACAGATAGTTTATTCACCTGTCCCTGGTGAATAAGTGAAGTATGCTGAACGGCCTACTCACCCATTCATTAAAACAAGTCTAAATTGGTAAGTATTCGAAAAAGGGACATCCGAAAAGGAACTTTCGGATGTCCCTTTTTCGCAATTCACATGTTCTAACCGGAGATTGCAACCGGCTCACCACATCATATGCTATGCGATTCAGAATTATAAATCAGTAATTGCATCCAGAAGAAGCCAAAAAGGTGAATCATTTTTCCATGGGTCTGGTGATTTAATAAGAATTGCACAATTGTGGAAATACCTGAGAACATCGATTTCATCTTTGAGTGCTCGGGACTCCTCGGCCAGACGGGCCAGCTCATCATTCCTGTTCTGCGTCTCGATCAGCTGTTTCTCCAACTCCTCACAGTGAACCCGGTAATCGTCCTTGGCCGCTTCCAGTCTACCGACACAAAGACATGTAAGGGCCTCTGCACTAAGCTTAGACGTGTTCATTAACTGCAGAATATCCGTACCTGTAATTCTCTTCTTCTAGTTGTTCCAACCGCGTTTGAAAATATTTCTTGGACACCACCGTGCTGGAATCATCCAATGGGTCTAACTGGTTTATTCTGTCATTCTCAGCCAGTAAGCTATTCCTTTCCTCCTGGAGGGCAGTCACCTGTACAACAAAACGACCTTTGCTAATTTTAGTCAAGCCGGGAATATGTCATTTTGTACACTCTTTTTTTATTTTGGTAACGTCTTGGGTGTCCAATTGGATAGTTTGTAGACTGTAAATCAGCACCACTTAACACTTAGCAATTATGATGTTAACACACAGACTGCACTAAATGTCATTCTCTGTTTGCTGAAGCGATTCTAGTGTAGCCATATAAGAAGAAGTCAAGCAATGATCGTGCACAGGAGGGGTGATACTGGGCTTTCTGGGTATTTTGTCATATTTTCAGGTTGAGTTCTGGTAAATGCAAAATATAGTATAGATGTGACCAGATACACCTTTTGCCAAAACAGGAAAAGCCTGTCATACATGGCGTGAAATGTCATGTATGGCAGACCCACCCACTGGGAAAAGGTGATGGGGACATTTTGAGAACAATAAAAGTACGTTAACTCACCATTTAGTTATAATTGGGACTCCTGCTGAGCGCTATCGATGTATCTAATGCCATCCATTCATACACACAGTGCGAGCTTCTGAGCTGGGTTTAAATCGGTAGCTCCAACTGTGTGTATGACTGATGGCCATCAGCTCCATTGATCATGCTCAGCTGGAGTCCCAATTACAACTAAATGGTGAACAGACTTTAATGTTTTATTTAACAGCCAACAATTAGCTTTACTCGCAATTGGATAGATCCAGACCTACGGGCTTATTACGATAGATTGCGTAGCGTATTTACGCTATCGTGTTTTCTATGCACTCCCCTCGCTCGTATGTACTTTGGCCGTTTTACGCTTCCCAAACCCTACCTTAACTTTTCAAAGCGTAAGTACTGTCGTCCATAATGGATTTACGTATGTTACGGCGTAACCCGGTCCATACTGTCCAATTTAAATGCCTCCCTCCGCCTACAAAACGCAACTACGGGTTTTGTATGGATGCCTCCGCCCCTTCGTTCGTAGTTATGCGGATGGTACGTACGTTCAGCGTTACGTGTCATAACATCTGCCGCGCACACGTGCAGTAAATACAAATTGTCGATTTTATGTCAGTGGCTAGCGTAAAATCGCTAGCGTACAGGATCTGGCCCCATGTCACGAATGACACACCATGGAGTGTAAAGGTGTAAGTGGTCACATCTGTAAATGTGGCCTTATTTTCTTCTGTATGAATCACCAATATTGTGTTTGTTAGTATTTACAAATATTTTTAAATAGAGCACCCTGAACGGACAGCTAAATAATGCATGATCGCGAATGGCGATCAATAACGTGCACCTGTTTCCTGGGCTTGGCAAAAAAAGCAAAATACGACAAGCAAAAAATACGCTAAATTTGCACTGAGAATGAGGTCCAGTGTCAGCGTTTCGTGTGATAAAGCTGGATTATTGCGTGTAGACGAGACAGCTTGTCACACACACTGAGACGGTGGAATCGGACCATTCAAACGGTGAGAGCGCAGGACCACTGAACATCAAATGCTAATTCATCTAACAGAAATGGCCATATTGTAACAAGGATAAATATATAGAAAAAATTCTGAAACGGCTCCAGAAGTCAGAAGGATTTTGCAGTCTTGGATAACGCTTCGTGACGCCCTCCTGCAATTTGGCATCTATGTAATCGAAAAAGCACAAGAGAGAAATGGAGGAAGATAAAACTATGTGTCTAGTGAAAGTTGTTTGATGCCGTCTACGAGGCAACACGTTAAAGTCACCTGAAGGTGCACATTACCAGTATTCATTTCATGGTCTTTACAGTGGCTGGGGAGCTGAATAGAAGACTTGTCTTCAGTTATCAGATGATTTAAATGGTATAAAAAGCTTCATCTAAAACCCTTCAACAAGATTACACACAGAGACGGGATTAAGATCTAAATTTCCCTTATGGTCGGCGCGTTCAGATCTGATTATGACCGCTTTTCCGTTCTTCAAATGGATGCTGGCAGAACTCCAGATGGGGGGTGACCTGCGCACTATCCTTTCGTTTCCCATCCGTCGCATTAAAGTCTTATTTCTGCGTCCGTTCTAGAAAGCGTAACGCACACGGAAAATCTTCCCCCACTAACACACATTAAACATCTTCCATTGTGATGAAACTCCCACTGTATATAAATATAATTATGATTGTTACTATGACTATATTAGATGTATTTTATATATCAGGTTTAATGGTCCCCTAAAAGCTTAGTGAAGCCTCACTCAGGATGAACCTGCCTTGCTCCTGATACTGAGTATTAACAGTGAGGAAAGAGACTTTACAAGTATACTGGCCAAAAATGAATGAATTCACGACTAAGAACCAAGACACAATCCATACACACACACACACACACACACACACTCACTCACACACACACACACTCTCACTCACACATACACACTCACACATATACACAGACACACACACACTCACACATACACTCACATACACACTCACTCACTCACACAAACACACTTACACACACTCACTCACACACTGACACACACACTCACACATATACACAGACACACACACACACACTTACACACACACACACTCACTCACAAACACACTTACACACACACACTCACTCACATACAGAGAAAAAGGTGTTTCAATACTTTTAAATGTGTTCTGGCGCTGGGATAAAGGGAAAAGAGGGGGTTGAAAACTTTTAGATTTTTATTAAGCTAAAAAAGGGTAACAGTATTGCAACAAAGTTGCAGACTGTAACAAAAGTTAAAAGCATAAACCTCCTCCTGTTGGAAGGGGTACTGAATTTCTGCAATGGACTTTTTCTTTCACACTGAAGCCAGAATAATCATTTTGAGTTCAGTGCATAAAGAGCAGAATTTGCGGTGATGGTGTTTTAGATTTAAAGTATAGGACCGCTGTCAGCCCGGGATTTGACTAGCGGTTCTGACAACTCACACAAATGACTGCTCTGAAGAAGGGGGAGACATCCAACGCATTTCAGCCACTACTGGCCTTTATCACATACACACACACACACACACTGACACACACACACACACACACACACTGACTAACACACACAAACTCACACACACTCACTCACACTCAAACACTCACTCACACACATTCTCACACACGCACACACATACACTCTCTCACTCACACACAGTCCCACACACACCTACTCACACACACACACACACACACACTCACTCATACACACACACTTACACACACACACACACACACACACACACTCACATACACACACACACACACTCATATCTATTGTGATAACTTAGAGAGAATCAGACCTCAGTGTAACAGGAATATATTCAGATACTGCAGTATATAACTGACAGCAGAGTGACAATACTTGACTTATGGCAACAATAACGTATAATTACATTTACTTTGAGACGGCGGAAGTCTCAAAACTCTTAAGTCTAAACCGATGGTTTCTGGATTCCATTTGCCGCGCCTGGACGCACGAGCTTGTGTACATCGCACTTTAGGAAGTCTGGATCTGGTTTATTATTAATATTAGTCATCAATTAAACTGCAAAAAGTCTACAGTAAAAATAATCAAATACCTTCGACACACTTACAAAGACGCCTTATATGGCGTGTGATAAAAAAGTACTGGTCTCATCGGCCCGATCGCAAACAGCCAATCAGATGCTTATGATATTCATGTGGCAGACGCCCTATCAGGTGGCAGATGTACAGCTGGAAACCAGACCATCCGATGGGAAACGTAAAAGGCGATCGTGCGCAGTGTGTACGTGTGATTCGCCAGGCTCAGCCGTTTATAAAATCGTTTCATTGGGTGAAATTTAAGTAGCGTGGACCCAGTATATGGGAAGTTGGACATTTTTAATACATGGTCGGTGTAACTTACAATCAGAAGGTTATTTTATTAGGTTCCCTGGTCCTTTAGCATGGAGGATACACACAGACTCTATATACTATACAGTGAGAAAGAAGCAGCGTTATAGGAGAACATACATAGACGTGAAGTAACTCTATATATATAACATACAGCGTCTGGTGTGATATAGCTGCGGGTGAAGGCCGTTACACAAGGCGATTGTATAACTGCAGCGTCCTTATGTAAGGGGTTACATCAAGGGCAAATAAAAAGCCGCTGATCTGGAACGCGACGTGGGAGCAAGGCCGGGTGTATTGGCCAATGTCTGAGTTCTGCGTTATTCATTAACCAATCCCATGAGCTACAATGTATATATAGTACAGACAAACCATGCGATCTATCGGCCTATGTACCTAACATTACCATTACATGTTACATGGACATGATCACAGTCACACGGGCCTGTTCTGTGAGGGACCGATCTACCTGTTGAATTGGACACATTACGTTATGCATTACTTATAAAATACTATAATGTGTACACACGGCACTGATCATCTGCGGGCATTCTGGTCTTGATATCATGGGCCGTACTCAGAGATCCGTCGGCGATCGGGCCGCAAATATACGCAACTAAAGTCTCAGGTCGGAGCAGGTTACTCCCACCAGAAAAAACAGTCGCTCCCCTCGCAACCTCCGGCCGGACCTAAACTTCCACCTGCACTGACTTGCCCTATCTGGCCGCACTCACTTCCGGCCTTATGTGTATTAGTTGCGTACATTGCCGGCCCTAACCCTGTAACCACGCCCACTTTCCCTCATCTCAATGCCTCCCCCCGCCCATTTCTATGCAAATCCTTAGGTCCGTATATTTCCGCCGCACTTAGGGTCGCATTAGTCTCCGCCCGATTCACAAGTCCGTCCCTTAGGCATTTCCGACCTTATCTTTTCATGCGTAGGTCTGGATCAGGCCCATACGCACGGAGGGGTGCAGTTGTCTTCCGTACATGCGCAGTTTAGTGAAAGTGGGTGGGGGGAGGCATTTAAATGGCCGCGGTTTGTCATGTACGCACATACGGAAGGAAAATACGCACGTAACTACACACGTGGAGTTACGGTTGCCCTATGGACCCTTAAGTCACAGAAAATCCTTAAAAATGCGTATATATTTGTGTACTTTAGAAACACGGATCTGAATACAGTCCACGGTCACCACTATCTCCTACTAAGGCAAATCGTTACACACAGTGAGATATATATATGCGTCATACTTGGTCTCAGAGGTGTAACTATGAGCAGGGTGGCTCCAGGTTAAGGCACTGACTGGCCTGGGGGCCTCCTCACCTGCAAGTCCAGCTCGCTGCACCTCTGCCTCAGTTCCTCTTTCTCCGCTTCGGCCTCGTGAAGTAGCTCCAAGGTTCTCTTCATCTGAAATATGTATTAACAGAGACGACATAGAACGTCAGCAACCGTAAGACGCTAGGTGTAAACCCCCATGAAAAGGAGAGCCGGCGCAGCCTATCACTGATATATTCGGAGCGGGACTAAGAGGTCAGTCTACCTGTTGTCCCAGCATTAATGATTGCCCCCTTATCATGACATCACATGAGCTGTCCTTTTGGGAGATGACCTTGACAGACAACAGATCTTGTACCCTCGTGTACAGGGCCGGATTGAGGGTCTTGTGGCTCTGGGGTTGAAAATGATCAAGGGCCCACACTATATAATATGCTTTGGAGGAGGTCGCTAGTCCCTGACATTCACCCTTATGCACTGCAGTGGGAGGCCTGGAGATTTGCAGCACGCGAGGGCCTATTTTCAAATGGAGGCCTGGGGCTGTAGTCCTATTAGCTCCATTGTTAATCTGGCCCTGCTCGTGTAGATGGACCCGGCCGCCTCTCAGCAGTTGGCGTCCCTAGATATGTACCTAACAGGAAATCCGCCGCTGAATGTATCCCTGATGTCTCAGCTGCCTTCCATAATTAGAAGACTGCCATCTTACGAGCACCACTATCACCAGCAAAATGGCTGCCTCCATAAAGTGCAGACGCCAAATGTAACTTTGTACAGTGATAGGGCATTACGTTAAATATCCAGCGTTGTTAGACTGACTAGTGATTATCGGCTTCATGTAAGCTTGTAAAACCCGTAACAATGACAGGCGTTTGCATCATAGGGCAGTACTGGAGTGACTCATGTCTGCGTCTGGTTCGGAGTTCCGCGTAGCTGAGCATGGACTCATGTGTAGTACGATCAGGGCGTGTCAGAAGGGGAGAGGCGAGTGCCAAACACTAACTACTCCCAAACAAGTTTTATACTAATGACCTGATGAGGAAGCGGATTATTATACAGCAAATTATAATATATACACACATCAGACACGGTTATTCCGAATTACAATATTCCCGACCCTGACCCTGGGCGCTTTCCGTACTCACAGAGATCTAGAATTGCGCAATCGGGAAGCGCGCTCACGTCTCTCGTGCGGAGTTCTAGACTTTTACATGACCAGAACCCTGCCTTCATTTCTCCGCATAAAAATACCGGCGCTCGCTCTTTAGATACTTAGGGCCTGATCCAGACTTACGCCGATGCGCTGTGCTTACTAAAGTATCGGCGTTCATTTTGACCGACACTCCCCCTGTGCGGGCGTATGGCCCCTTCCTTTCGCCGGCTGAAGGCTACCCTAACTTCAGCTGGCGTAAGGAAGGGGCCATACGCTCGCACAGGAGAGTATGGCTGCTTGGCGCGCATGCGCAGTGTGTTCTAAACAGCGATTTTACGTGTCCGCTGCGCGTAAATTTGCTTCGA
>WWET01002976.1:72451-88271 GCA_011038615.1 Limnodynastes dumerilii | reverse complement strand
CCAGCATGGGCCTTCAGTCCCTCTCAGTATCTCCCATCATGTGCTTCCAGCCCCTCTCAGTATCCCCATCATGTGCCTCCACCCCCTCAGTATTCCCCATAATGTGTCTCCAGCCCCCTCAGTATCCCCATCATGTCTCTGAAAACCTCCCAGTAAGCCCCATCATGTGCCATCAACACCCCTCAATATTCCCCATTATGTGTCTCCAGCCCCCCTCAGCAATGACAACAGTAATATGCAATTAAGTAGCACAGTAAGCCATACCTTAGGCTGTGTGAGAGCAAGTACACAGCAGGTTGGATGCAGAGTAAGCACACAAGTGGAAATTGCAACAATGTGAATGAACAATAGTCGGTCACAAACTGGTTCAAGTTCTACTCTTACCATTGGTAAGGCTATCGGCCATGTCTTCGTCCGTAGGAAGCAAGTTCACAGCACGGCTAATTGCAGATGTGCCAGTAGCAAGACTGAGCTAGACAAAATAGTAGCTGATATCTAGTCTGGTAAACGGATCAGTATTACCTTCCGTAGTAACTTTGGCACATTCAGTCCTTTAGCAGCAGCGGGGGGAAAGTGCACATGCAGCGTTCCGGATGGTTAGCTCCTGTGTAGACGTCAAGTGATCCATTCTCTGGCCGGTGCATGCACTCCCCGGTCCTAAGGGTGGCGGGTAAAGGTTCCTTCTGTATGCGCTTTCCTTAAAGTTTTTATACAGTTTATGCACTTGGTGCAGTACCGAAAGCCCAGTGTTTGTTTCCCTAACCAAGTGATTTGGTGGGTGGTTTCGCACTTGGTGCCAGTATCGTTTTCAGGGTGTGTGGTCTTTTATAGATCACTCTCAGTTTGGTGGTAAAATGTTCTTGTTAGTGGGGTCTTTAAGTAAAACTGTAAAAATCTCAGAAAGAGATGTACCCTACCGATTATGGAATTTAAGTTCAATGTGACCACAAAAACTTTTCCAATTAAAAACAGCATCTCGTGTGATACCAAGGGGGTGGTCTATCTTTTGGAATGTCCATGTGGGCTTCAGTATATCGGATGGACTATTAGATGCCTAAAGGCAAGAATAGCTGAAGATGTGAGGAATATCAAAAACCAAATGACTACCCACAGTGTACCGAATCACTACAATCATCAACATGACCCATCCTCCCTAACTTTTATAGGGATTAAGAAAGTGCATAAAAACTGGAGAGGTATAGACTCTCTGGCACACATTGCCAAAGAAGAGACCAGGTGGATTTTTGATATGCAAACCCTAGAGCCCAAAGGTCTTAATATTGACCTAGATCTAGGGTCCTTTCTGTTCCAATAAGATCTTTCCTCCACTCGTGTTATCTCCCTATCCCCTCTTTGACACTCTATCTGTGACCCTTCTAACCCCTGAGGTTGTACACTGTTGGTGACCGCTATAACTTTGAGTGGTGTCTGCTTTCCACACTCATCATGTCCCATACGCATCTATTGCTTATATTGTCTTTATTTATATTGCCTTTTTATATTGCAAATATTTGCTTTTATTTCTATATTATATATTTATCTTTGACTATATATCATATTTAATTCTAATTATTTTACTTCATTTTCATTTGATTTCATTGTTGATTCTACATTTGTCAGAACATGATACTTTATGACCCATTTACTCAGCCACACATGTTTGCAAGGATACAACATCAATCACATGTGTAGCATCTTTGATTGTCCTCCATCTATATGCAAATATAGCATGCTTACTTGAAAGGAAAAGGAGAAGTCCACCGGAAACTACCAATCAACCAATTATCCAATTAAGTGGCACAGCATTATTTACAGGAGCCCTTCAAGCTCTCCTCACTCTGGACAAAAACTTTTCCCTGATGAAGCCCGATTGACATAGGATGAAACGTGTAGGGGATTTTCTATCCAACACAAGAGCTCTCTGTGAGGAAAGCGCTCATACAGAAAGAACCTTTACCCGCCGAAGCAGGAGCATGGATCGCTTGACAGTGGGGACACGTCCACACAGGGGCTAACTGTCCGGAACGCTGCCTGTGCACCTTCTCCTCGTTGCTGCTAAAGGACCGAATGTGCCAAAGTTACTATGGAAGGTAATATCAATCCGTTTACCAGACTACATACCAGCTACTATTTTGTCTAGTTCAGTCTTGCTACCGTCACATCTGCAATTAGCCGTGCTGTGAACTTGCTTCCTATGGATGGAGACACAGCCAATAGCCGATAGCCTTACCGCAGTAGTTACATAGAGCAATGCTCTATGTAACTACTGCGGCAGCTCATACAGGAACGTCCTGTATGAGCGCTGCAGTCTCCATAGTGGAGAGCAGGGGAAAATCCTGTACCCACCTTAAAACCCTTAAATTTTTGGTCCTTGTCTCCTGCCCGGCTGGCCCGGCGATTATGTCTTTTTCCCTTTTAGCGCTAGGCCTTTTGGGGTTTATAGTTCCTAGGGCTTGTTCTGTCAGTGCCTCCTGATTGGCTGGGTCTCTCTATTTATGTTCGTTCCACCCGCCCGACAGCGTGGGTTATAGCGTTCTCTGCCATAGTTGTTGTTGTGTTTCCTACCGTCTTGCCTGTTCTCCATGTATCTGGTTCCTTCACTAGCCGTCCTGTTTCCTTTCTTTGTCCAGTCACGGTACTTCTATTCCATACTGCTAGCGTGGGTTGCTCCCTTCATTCTCTACTGGGACTCTGTGTTTTTTACAAAGTTATAAACACTAGAATAATTTTTCTATCACTTATCCTGCCGACGCATATACTACTATAAGGAAAAGCATGACCATGTGTTTGTGGCAATGCTAATCCTTATAGTAGTGTAAGCAGCAGCCTGATAAGTGATAGAAGTGTCTAATCAAATATGTTATGTGTCCTTAAAAAATTTAAAAATGTACCTAAATAAACAGCAATATTACCTGACCTAACATGACATGTTAAACACTGAATAGAATGTGTACAAAATGTCCCTTACTGTGTCGCTAGAATATACTGGTGGCCATCGTAACAAAATGTACCCTAAAATGTATGTGACTGTAAAAATATTTAAAAAAAATAATAAATAAATGTTGCGATTCACCGTTTAGCAGTCGTCTGTCTTGGAATGACTTGCTAGTATTTTCAGCTTCTGCAGATCTTCTTTCAATGTTGCTTGGAGAGGCTTGTCACCTTGCTTGAAGATGTTCCTCCGATGCTGGCAGCTGGTCTTCGGCCTTTTCTGACCCTTTCCACAATGCACCCCTTCTTCCTCCTCGGTGTCCCGCTACTAATGACTGGTCTGTAACTAGGGGGCCCCTTTTTATAGGAAAAATTATGTCATCAACACTAGAGCGCTCACTAGAGCCCCCTAATGTTGATGACATCATTTTTCTTATAAAAGGAGGCCCCGTAGCGACAGACCGGATCTTCTTCGTATAGGCCTATCACGTTGCTAAACACTGATTTAAAAATTTTAGCTTCGATTAGGGTGGAGAGATTGCAAGCCCTAATGCCCACGCTGGTTACACATTACCAACTAGGCTTCATACATGGACACCATTTGGTAAAAGGAATTAGGTTAGCCATTGCTGCAATTATAGCCTCCAACATGGATAAATCCTCAGAAAACGTGTTACTGAGCCTTGACACGAACAAGGCTTTTGACACGGTCTTATGGCCTTACTTGTTCCATACCTTACTTTATCCCCTGGTGGAGACTTCCTGACTCTGCTGAGTGACTTCTATACATCTCCCAACACTCGCCTGTTAATTAATGGTTTAAAAAGCAAAAAAATCTTTATGAAAAGGGGCACTAGACAGGGATGTCCCCTGTCGCCACTCCTATTTGATCTAGCAATAGATCCCCTGATTAGAACACTTCAAAACTGGCAACCATTCTGGGTCATCAAAGTGGGAGAAAAGGAATTTAAATTGTATGCCTTCACTGACGACATTTTGATATATTTATCAAACCTGCAAAGATATCATGGCCCTTCTGTTGCGCATAATTCAGACGTTTGGTTCTGTATCAGGTTTTTCTGTCAATACCCAAAAATCAAAAGCACTATGTTCTGGACAGGGATTATAACACCGAATAGGGGAAGACATATTCCAATCACCTGGTTGGCTTATCATTTTAAGTACTTAGGAATACTATTACCAAAAAATAGTAAAAATTTATACCGTTTGAATATCACTGAAAACATTGCGTTGCTGGAGGGGGAGCTGGGTGGTGTAAAGGATTGCCCCTTTCTTTTACAGGTAGGGCCAGCTTAATAAAACTGGTGTCTTTCCCAAGACTCCTTTATCCCCTGCAGGTGCTACCATTCTTGCTCACAGGAACTGATACTAGAAGAATTAACTATATCTTTCGGAAATTTATATGGCAGAGTTAAAGGGCCAGGTTTGGCTTTCAGAAATTGCTTCAACCCAGTTCTAATGGTGATCTTAACTTACCAGACGCTCATACTTATTGTAAAGCAGCTTTATTGCGACACCTTCAGGATTGGTTACATAACACAGATATTTATACAGACACTGGTTTGGAGGAGGGTTTCTTGGAGAGTAGTAGCTTGATAACTTTCTTGCACACCCAAGATCATTTGGTCCCACAGAGGTTGAGAGAAACCCCTTTATTATGGCAAACTAGAAAACTTTGGATGATACTGCGTAGAGAATCTACAGTTGCTAACTTTAATACTATCCACCTACTGTTACATAATCCTATGTTCCAATCCGGCGCAGTATCCTTTCCTTTTGATAGATGGCAAACTAAAGGGGGTCACCTCCATACACCATTTTCTAAACAGAACTGAGCGTAGACTCCTTACATTCCAGAAAATGTCTGATACAAATAGAGATCCTGGGCCAGACTAGAGAATCTACAGTTGCTAACTTTAATACTATCCACCTACTGTTACATAATCCTATGTTCCAATCCGGCGCAGCCTCTTATCCTTTTGATAGATGGCAAACTAAAGGGGGTCACCTCCATACACCATTTTCTAAACAGAACTGAGCGTAGACTCCTTACATTCCAGAAAATGTCTGATACAAATAGAGATCTGAGTCTGGGCCAGATGGCTTTCTTACAGGTAGCACATTACGCTAGTGCGGTTGTTTCAGTTTTCACACATGAGGACTGGAATAACGGTTTAGACGCATTTTTGTTAACTCGCCCACTCCACTCAAGATCGGTATCTTGTTAATATAACTTTCTCAGAGAACAGTTTGATCATAATAATTCCTCGTCTGGACTAAAATCATGAACAGATATGTTTCCTAACCTTACATGTTCAGATTTACTTAAAGCATTTGTAAGATGTTGACAATTATTGCCCTCTAGTGTTTATACAGAGCTGTTTCTTAACATTTTTCATGCAACATACTTGACACCAAGCAAGAGATTCAAAATGGGCCTGCTACCCCCTCAGGCTGAATACTGACCTCTATCACTGTCTTTGGGGATGTCCTATTCTGAGACCATTTTGTCTGGCAATAAAAATATACTCAGAGCATTGTTTGGTCAGTAGTCTCCCCCTCACTATGGAGTGGGCTATATTGGGGATTTTATTACCTAATCAAAGAGCCTCAAAGGGATAGAGACGTCTGCTTTTGGTGATCAGTGCTGCGGCACGCAAAACAATCCTTCATAAGTGGCTTAATACCACTGCACCCCCCTTCTCATTATTTTTAGACAAACTAGCCTTTATTTTCCATATGGACTGGATTGAAACAATTTTAAATAAATCTAATAAGGTTGAAAAATTATTTGAAACATGGGAGGGATATATTGATGCTCTCCCTACACAAGTTAAGAGGCAGCTTCAAAATTGTTTGCAATACACAGAGTGGTACATGACAAGGAAATAATGGGAGATCCTCCTATTGTCATAAACAATTAGTTCGTTCGCTTTTCTACTTTCCATGGAAATGATATCCTAAAATGCAGCTTACAATTAGTCTTGAATGTAAATGTGTTTATTAGAAGGTTAGCTTTATAAGTCAGGCAATCTGTTATTTAAAATCAAAACTTGTAAATGTAGATTTCATGTTTGATAAGCTCATTATTGATATCACTGAGTGTACTGATTTAAAACTATATTCCAAGCAAATGATCTAAAGGCAAGTTTCCTGCTTAGAGAATCTGACTAATGTTATAAATGTCTGTACTTGGTTGTACCTACATTTTATTGTTATATCTTGTACAATGTGTGTTATAAATAAAGAATATATTTAAAAAAAAGTCTTTAGGAACCAATCAACGAGTACCATTACCTCATTTACACACCTGCAGGCTGAGTATGTTCGAAAGTTACAATTTCTTATAAACAAACTTTGGGCATACTGAGGAGAAGTAGCAATTTGTCAACTATGTTAAAAAATTTAATTTCTTTGTAGAAAAAGATCAATCATTAATGAAGGAGAGTTTGCTGATCACTTACACAGCATATGATACCTGATACACAGCACAGTTCAATGTTTAACTACACTCTATTATAGAATAGTGGGCATATTTATAATCCTCCAACTTCTGCATGCATCTATATAGTGATAATTATATTTCAGACACTATAGAAAATTTAAAGTGTCATTACGGCAATCATATTTAGCAGACCTGCCAAATCTTAAAGGGACCACATACCAATTTCAAAAAAGGAAAATGTGTAACATCATCCTATCTGGCCTCCCATATTGGGTGAAATCCCTTAACCATATATAAGATATTATAATGAGATAATGTTAAAAGGAGCTCTAAATTGCTTCACTGAAAGGGTGGTAGATAAGTGGAATAGCCTCCCATCTGAGGTGGTTGAAGCTAACACAGTAGAACAGTTTAAACATGCTTGGGATAAATATAATGATATCCAAACTATATTGAGGGTAAATAGGTTCTAGTGTCAGTATAGTTTTGAATAAACAAATGGGCAGACTGGATGGGCCACGTGGCTCTTATCTGCCGGCACTTTCTATATTATGTAAAAGCACTTTTCTCACAATATTGTGCCATCTTTCTTCGTACAAATTAGACTGTCTAAAAAATCTGTTTAATGATACCATAAGTTTTTTTTGGTTTTTTTTTATTATTATTTTTTTGTATTTGTGTAAACTCCCCTCACCTTACAGCACCTGCTTTATATTACCTTATAAATAGATTTGAGCAACCTCCATGTTACATGCCGCTGCTAGAGCGGCTTCATCACAGCTTACCTCCGGCTCCGTCGGACGCTGCCTGCCTCTCTCTGCTGAGCTCGCCCGCACATGCCGCCAGCGAGATGTAAACAAACCCACGTGTCGGGCTGCTGTCGGGCGCACGCTCTCTCTCTTCTATTGCTGTCTTCACCGCTTGGGAGAGACAGCCTATCCGCATCCTCCCGTTCTGACTGCTGGCCAATCAGGGACCAGCAGCCTCTATTTGAATCTCTCTCTCCCAGTCCCTGGCGCCGATTATTGCTTCTGACCTGTCAGAGCTGTAGTCTGCTATATCATGTGCCTAGTGCTTTTGCCTAGTGATCTGACCGCTGCTTGCCCATTATCCTTGCCTTGTTCCTGCCTAGTTAATCTTGTGTTTCCTATTCCCAGTTCTCTCTCCTTAGTGTGCCCTCCTTCCCATTTATCCTCTTCCCCGGAGTGCTTGTCTGTGTTACCCCTTCGGGGGCTTCTCCGTATGTCTGGGTGTATGCAAGCCATAGTCGGTCTTGTCCTGTGATCTACCTTCTGTCCGCCATACCTGGTTACGTGTTTTATGTAGTTTGTCACCAGCCGGTCCCTTCCGGTTCGGTCTATCCCCCGCTTCCTTATTTTCACCTTCCCTCACCATCTGGTATCCATCTAGGGTTTCTTTTCCTTCTCCCGCGAGTCTGGTTCAACGGGGCACAACCTGTTATTGGGGCGCAGCAAAATATATCCCCACCATCAGGGGCTCTGGAGAATTCCACCTGATAACAAAGACCCCGTGCCCCATCAGCCGACTCCGTAGCACTCCATTCTGGATGTTTGTTTTAAAGCGTGTCTGGGATAGCAGCTGACAGGGGGCGCTGTTTCAGAGAGACTGTTTTGGCGACTTCGGGACCTCTGCCAGGGGGTGAGCTCTCAATTTAAACATACATGCAATTGATTTGAGCAATCTCTATTCTGAATGATAATTTGCAGTTATCACTTTCTTCACTGTAATATTTGTTTATTGGTAATATATGGCATTCAAGTATACATCTAATACTGTGACAATGATACAGATTGTGCCAATAAATGCTGAAAAATTTCCAAAGATACGGTTTATTAAAAAGATATTCTAAACGATGAGCATGTGTGTTTATCCATACACACTACCAGTGATACCAGCATCTCTCTGTGATTTTTTTCCCAAATGAATTGATCAGTAAAATGAAACAGTTTAAATGATGTGTTCAAACGATGTCTTGTACTTTGCGACTATCAGGCATGATCATTATACAATATTGTTCCAAACACATATTTATCACATCATTGGAATAAAGGACCTGATTCACACTTAAGAAGCTTCTTAAAATAAGAACTTAAAGTCACTCCTGGGCTAAACCATGTTGATTGCAGGGGAGTCATATTTCATCTGTTGCAAACAGTACTAGTGTTGAGAGGTGATATTTCCCAGCCCTAGTCTAAATAACAGTGTAATAGTAAAGCTGGTCAGTATCTGTTTTCAGTAAGTAATTCAAAGATGTATTCTTGCATGCAAAGAATACAATTTACTTGACTCCCCCTGAAAACAACATGGTTTTGCCCAGGAGTGACTTTAAGTTCTTATTTTAAGAACTTTCTTAAGTCTGAATCAGGTCCAATAATCTTAAAAACTTCTAGCGTGCACCCAGCTTAAAAACACAGTTTATTTGAATTTTTACAACCTCAGAGCTAAAGTACAAGAGAAGTGTAGAAGAGGAGGGGACAGGGAGGGGAATGTTAGGGGTCCAAACCTCTTCTCTGTGTACTCCAGCAATAGAGGCAGGCAAGTGAATGATTTTCTTAGCGTGAGGATGTTTGGTGTTTGAGTAATTGGTTCACAAATGTCACTTTCTAAAATTACGTAAATAATCTAAAAGAACCTAATTTGTAACTATAGTTTTAAAAGTTTTTTTAAAGCATCGCTAAGAATTCTCCTAATGACACAGACCACTGGATGACACATTGAATCACATACTTTAGCTTAAGGTGGTCCCATTAGTAACCCTTATACCAATAACAGTTGAGGACATTTATATTTAATACAAAAAATAACGATTTCCAATAATTTGGCTGCACACTTGTATACATTTATTTAGCTTTCAATAGTTGACTATGATTGACTATATTTTTCCTCTGGCTCCACTGAAATTGTATTGCAATTTCTGCCGTTTCACATGAGTTTGATATAGTAGAATAACATAACGGATGTAGGCCCGGATCCACACTTAATATCGAACTGCGCATTTGCACGGCATAACTCTGATCGTACGGAACTTGTACGTAACTCCATACGAAAGTGTGTGACATCCCTGATTATACGCATTGTGGGCGGAGCGAGGCATTGTACCGCTGGGTGGGATTAGGCACTTGAGTTCGACAAGGTGATATGTACGACCAGAGATACGCAAGGAAAAGTTATGGTAGGGTTTTGAACACGTAAATCGACCTTAAGTAGTCTGTTCACCAGTTTCATCATTAAAACAGCAAGTAGCGGAAAAAAACTCCTTATTTGCAGACCTTTACCAGAAATATTTGCAAACTTGCAAACCCCACACTGTTCTGTCACTGCAGCTGCCTGGTAGCGGTGACTGAGCTTCTGAAATGTCACATGACCAAAATACTTGTGACATGGACATGATCAAGTTAATGATTGCTGGGTTCAGTTTAACAATATTGCTCAAGAGTAGTTTATTTATTCCATTTTTTTTTAGAATTCTAAAACATTCCTCCCAAGCTTTTGTTAAACCATTATAGCTCTTCCTCCTACAATCAATTCCTTAACCTAGTTTCTGCAAGCGTGAGTGTGTGTGTGTGTTTTGTTTTAGTATGAGAACCTTGACACTGGCTTAATATTTAACAGCCTGCCTCTAGGTCTGTGTGCCGTGATACCAAATTACAACAGTGCCTTTTCAGACTTCAGCAGCCGCTTATAGAAGAAACATGCTCAACAGCACACTCTTCGACTCTCTGCGAACCAGGTACGGATTCAATCCACAACGCTGAGGATAGCGTAATCAGGTGGAATGCTCAAACTGGGTAGTAGGGCCTGCGAGATCTCTAAATCGCAATAAAAATATAATCAAATAAAAAAATATAATCATTTTTAAATAACGTTTTTAACAAAATAATAAATGATGATGAAATCACGGAAGATTCATTTTTGGGTCATTTTGACATTTTTATTTAATTATAAGAAATTCTCCAAGGTTGTCAGTGCTAATTTATTGATTGTATATGTGAAAGGTGCCCAAAAGTGGTATCTTATAATTACAAAACACACACATGACAGCTGTCTTTGGCTTGTTGATGAGTTAAGTTGATAAAGTTGCTGTTGTTAATAGTGCTTTAAGAGATGTCCAGATTAGTCAGGAGGAGGCCACAGTCACTGCAGGGAAGACATGTTTTTGAAGTTTTATTGATGCCTAATATTAAAAGTGTTTGTTATACATAAAATGGGTGATTAAGTGTCTGTGACGTGCACAAGTGACAAGTGTCTGGACTAAATGCATTTAATGCTCTGCAATGGGAAAAAGAAGATTTATGCCACACACAAATATTGCAGGCAACTACAATTCTTGTACAGCACCTTTTATTTGGGAAATGCACTGGTTGATGTTAATATAAGGATATTTACTAATGCATAATAAAGAGGGTTAACATGTTGCAATCAACTGAGGATATTTACAACACTGAGGCTGATATTTAACTCGTTCATATTTATTTATTTCACATATTTTCCATCTTTTATACTAAGTTTTAATGTTTATCTAATAAAATGTCTTATTTTTATAATATTTTGATCTGGTTAAGTGCATACCATTATGGCAACCACTTGCCTCTTTTGGATATGCAAATTCTACCTCAGATCCTTTCTCTTAAAAAACAAAAATTAAAATATTCCATCTGAAAGAATAATGTGTATTAAGCAAAATGTTGTTTTTCATATATTGTTATGATAAAAACCTGTCCATGTGATCCCTTTAGTTGTGCATCATTTCCTGCTATCATAACAAACCACGGATTGAACTTAGTGCCCCAGCTGCTAAGTGGCATGTAATAAGTATGTAATGACTGGTCATGTGCTCAGGCCATAAATGAGAAACCTCCCAACACGTTTCACTCGCAGAGTGTATACAAAGTACACCTCCAGAGCTGCCAATATTTGAAAGTCATTTTCAGGGACACTGATAGTAATGTGCTTCTCAGCAGACAGCCCCCATTATGCTTTGCCCTATAGAGATAGTAGTCTGCTATATAGGGGACGGGGACACATTCAGGCACTATGGGAATTATTTCATCTCAGGCCAATCACAGGGTTCTTGTGATCAGCAGTTTGTGGTTTTATTTGTTTGTATCTTTATTTGTCAGATTACATTATTGCACATGACAATAATTTGATTTGAATACTACAAATATTGCATTACACAAAACAAGATAGATTATAACGTAACAATGCTAAAAAAAAACGTTATGTAGGATCCCTTAAGCTGGCCATACACTAGAGCGATTATCGGGCCAAACACCCAATTATCGGGTGATCGGGCCAAAAATCGCTCTAGTTAATGGCCAAGATCAATTTTTAAAACGTCCAATAAACGCACCCGAAACGCCCTGGTACGATTATTGGATTTTTAAACATGTTTGATTTAAAACAGGCGCTAACGCCCGATATTTTAAGGGAGCCAATCAGCAAGCTGAATGGCTCCCTATCCCTGTAATAGACGCTGCTGCAGAGCTATGTATAAAGCTGCTCTGACAGCTTTGAAGTATACCTTCAGAGCAGCATAGTGCATACTGTCCTGCCCCTCTGCAGAATTACGCAAAAGAACACATCTGCAGGAGAGTCTGGATTGGTCGGAATTTACCTATAATTTGTATTATTATTATGCAGTATGGTTATTTTCTGTCATATGTAGTATGTTCATGAGTTTTCCGATATGATCTACTGCGCATGCGCAGTAATTCTGTAACGTGATCTATATTACTTGTTGCAATGTAGATTGCGTATACGCTGTCTTTAAGACCACATCCAGACCGCCGTTTATGCTGCGCAAGAGAGGTCATTTTTGGGCTGGGGCCAGTGCGGCTCTGTGGGTTGGATTTATGTACATCCAGGTCAGCAGGTTTCTTGTTTTATCTCTTCTCTCTCTGTAATGTATACATAGACCTTTGCACTGCTCCGACACACCTCTCCAATAGCACAATAACTATGAAACATGTGTCACAAAGCATAGGCCACAGAGGAATCTGTGACGTGGAGTCTGATGCACAACATTGGACTGTAGGCAGCGTGTGAGCATTGTATTACACAAGAGACTTTACCTATAGGGGTTGGACCTCTAATTACATTCCATTCGTACTGTACATTCATACACACATTGCTGCCAAAGGAGCACAGGAGATTTGCTGTATCCAGCAATAGACATCTTGAAATATAAAGTACTCACATTGGTAGAAGAAACTCCTGGAGGACCTGTCCAGTCCAGTGCAAACGTCTGCAAATCCACAATCCTGTTCCAACATTTCAACGTAGGATGCATATGAAACTCAAGGAAATTGTACAATGTATAGACCTGTACATTTTCCTGTAATATTTTACTAAATATCCATCTTTTGGGCAAAATGGGAGCGTCCTGTCTTCAAACTGTCCGTGTGTTGGAGCCATTTCACACAGCTTCATGAACATATCAATGACATCCTAAATCTCTCTGAGTGACATCTGCATGGACTGTCTCTTATTATATGTGCTCACTGTGTTTTATTACATGTATATGTTTGTGTTTTATAATCTCACAGTGAGTCCTGATATTATTGTAGAGTTTCCACATTTCCAAACACACGGAAACATTTCTTTATACAACAATTCTTAATCTCCTTGTGCTTTTTACAATGTGTTATAAGGATATAGATCACCTGGGAGCTATGCAGTGCAGATATTTACGTCTTGTGCCATAATACAATTATCCCTGCACCTTGTTGCAGCCACCTTTATTCTATGGAAATATGGTATGTTATGCTGAGCATGTGGTCATTTCTCACCACTAATCAGTATTATTATTTTCTCAGGTGTTGTACTATGAATAAAAGCGACACAACCCCCCAGGGAAAGGACAAGGTGCTATTTCCCCCATCACATCACAAAGTAAGTGCACACTCACCCCGATGTGTGCTCGGAAGGTGGATTTTTCTGATTGGTCATTGACTTTTGGAGGACACACAGAAGCAGTGATGTAGACAGGATTGGATGGTGGTCACTAAGATGCTGTCTGTATAGAATGAAGGTTACTAGGATGCTCTTCTGTATTGCGTAATCATCATTAGGTTGTCTTCCGTATTGGGTTGTGGTCACTAGAGTTCTCTCTGTGTTGGTTAATGATCACTAGGTTTCTCTCTCTACTGGTTAGTGGTCACTAGGGTTCTCTCTGTATTGGTTAGTGGTCACTAGGGTTCTCTTGTTGGTTAATGATCACTAGGGTTCTCTCTCTATTGGTTAGTGGTCACTTGGGTTCTCTCTGTATTGGTTAGTGGTCACTTGGGTTCTCTCTGTATTGGTTAGTGGTCACTAGGGTTATCTCTGTATTGGTTATGGGTCACTAGGGTTCTCTCTGTATTGGTTAGTGTTCACTAGGGTGCTCTCAGTATTGGTTAGTGGTCACTAGGGTTCTCTCTGTATTGGTTAGTGGTCACTAGGGTGCTCTCAGTATTGGTTATTGATCACTAGGGTTCTCTCTGTATTGGTTATAGATCATTAGGGTGCTCTCTGTGTTGGCTAGTAATCACTAGAGTGCTCTTTTTTATATTGGTTAGTGGTCACTGGAATGCCCCCTGCATTGGATGGCAGTCACTAGAATGTTCTCTGTATTAAGCGGCAGTCTCTCTAGTATTGGGTGGTGGTCATTAGGATGTTACTTGCGTTGTATACAATTGTCACCATAAGTTTATTTATTGTATTGTGAGATGTTGTATTTAATTGTGAGTCTTTGACATAACACTTGTTCTTGTAATTCATTGACTATGCTCAACCCACTTACATTATATATGCGTGTTGTTTTTATTAGTAACCTTTATTCCATGTTAATCTGGTTACTTGCTTGTTAGCCCCATCTCTAGTTGATCCCTTTCACATGTGGCCTCTTGCTGAATTTTTTTTTTTTGCAGGGCCACTTTAAGCTCCCAGCCTCCCCTCCCCTCCCCCGTCTGGTATTTATTATTAGCCTCTACTCAAAATCTAATCTAAACCCAGCCAAAAAGACTTATTCCACAAGAAATGTCCATAAGTTTCCATAAATGTATTTTTATTTTCGTAATGTAGAAATCTCATTTTACAGCTCGTTCGGTCTTTCAATCTTTCCTTACATTTTTCAGGACACCTATAAAAGTCGCCAGGTGCACTACCACAGTGATTTAAACTGCCCGGTCTGCCTGCAGACAGCCACGTCCCCAGTCGAGACCAACTGCGGCCATTTGTTTTGTGGTGAGTAACAGCAACATTGAATCATCAAACCTAGTTAAAGCATTATTTGCATTGTTGCTGATAGTTAAACTGGGTTGAAGGATCAGAAATAATTATTTTTTATTAGCCCTTAAATCTTGCAATGAAAACCAGCCGTGCAAAGCTCCGGGGATAAGGCCTAAATATTGGGTCTGGTCCAAGATTAGGGCAGATGCTCAATCCAAAATGAAAAGACTAAATCATTTTGAGGAAATGTGCACAGAGTCGATTACAGCCATTTCATGTGATATGAGCCTCCTCGTTGCATGAATGTCATCCCCCTAGTGCTGGCTTCAACCTTACTGGCTTATACACTAGTATAAGACAAACTCAGACAGGGCAGGAAATCCTTCTACTATCAGACATATAGAAAGATATGCTGGTGCTTAATAAATAAATAATAATGTGAATGATCTATTTATCAGTAAAGTACAATTTCTTTCAGGACCTTGCCCGATATTGCCTGTGGTATTGAGGGGAAAATATGCCTTTTTGCAGATGACACCAAGATATGTAACCGGGTAGACACGCCAGGTGGGGTACAGAAAATGAGGGATGATCTAGGTAGACTGGAGGAATGGTCAAGAGTGTGGCAACTGCAGTTTAATGCCAAAAAATGCAAAATCATGCACTTAGGACATAAAAACCCAAAGGCTCAATATTTCCTTAATGGCATTACATTAGAATCTACCGAGGAGGAAAGCGATCTAGGAGTCATTATTTCCAGTAACTTGAAGGTAGCCAATCAATGTAACAAAGCAATGAAAAAGGCAAGTCAGATGCTTGGTTGCATAGGGAGAGGAATTAGTAGCAGAAAGAGAGAAGTAGTGATGCCCCTTTATAAATCATTGGTACGCCCTCACCTAGAATACTGCGTTCAGTACTGGAGGCCATATCTCCAGAAAGACATAAATACATTAGAGACTGTGCAAAGAAGAGCAACTAAAATGGTCCATGGCCTGTGTAACAAATCATACCAAGAAAGGCTAGAGGAACTAAACATATATAGCTTGGAGCAGAGAAGGGAGAGGGGGGACATGATAGCAGCTTTCAAATACATCAAGGGTTGTGACCAGCTAGAGGAGGGTACCATTATTCAAAAGAAAAGGTGTAATAGAACACGAGGGCATGAATATAAACTGAAGGGTGGTAGATTCA
>WWET01002976.1:40785-57652 GCA_011038615.1 Limnodynastes dumerilii | reverse complement strand
GAGATGAGAGGTGATAAATAACAGTGTGATAGTAAAGCTGGTCAGTATCTGTGTGCAGTAAGCAATTCAAAGATATATCCTTGCATGCAAAGAATACAATTAACTTGACTCCCCTAAAATCACCATGGTTTTGCCCAGGAGTAACTTTCCTCTCTTAATTTCAAGCTTCGTAAGTCTGGATCCAGCCCATTGTTCACATATCTGTGTAAGACTTGTGTTTGTGTTATGTGTCAGGTATTTCTGATACATATGGTGAGGGGAAGTGGTGGACCTACGTTTTTGGGGCCCTGAAGCTTGAACTGTTAAGGAAGCACCTTCACAACCAGCATCAATAGGGATACACTGAACAAGGTTCCCCTGCGAGGACCTCGAGGCCCAAATGACGGAGAACGGGGTGGAGAGGTGGCATCGTGGAAAATGGGCCATACAGTGAACGCCTGGCTAAATAAAAAGTTGCTTCAGGGCCCCTCCGGGATTAGTTTAAGCTTTATTAGTTTCATAGTAGAGCCGCCACTGGGAGAAGAATATTGTGGTGTTAAACATGTCATTTCCGTACGATGAGATTAAGCAGGTTTAATTTAAATATTCTCTCTGAGCTGCATTGTATATTGGGTTATTTGTATCTCTGGATATGCTAGTTAGTATCTTTATCTTATCTATAAGCCGGGGGCTAGTTGCCGCCCCCTTGTGACAGCTTTAGCGTCCCACCGCATTCAGCGGAACCAAAGTTCTTTTTATGTTTAATTGTTTTGTGGTTATTTCAACAACTGCTTCTCTTTCCTCCTAGCTCACAGACTACCTGTATGACCTCCCGTTACTTTTACACCTCGCCCTGAGAAGGGTCTTCACGATGGGTGGACTTGTGGGTATCTTCTGTCTCAGAATAGTCGTGTGCCTCTTTGGGGCCTTCTTGTGTCTTTCTCCACCGTTTGATGTCATCTCAGACCCTCTTTGTGGGATCCTCAGCACCATCGATGACCTGGTTGTAGTATTCCTGCTGTTAATCTGCATGATAAACATTTGCCAACAGTTCCGGTCAGAAGGAATGACCATAGTACACGCATCCACACAGAGCATGCTGTCCGAGTCTTGACCGAACGTGCCCTTTGCCTCATTGTGACTTTTCAGTATTCATATGTTGCGATCTCCAATACAAGGAACATTTTGGAGATACAGCCTGAGATGGATTGATAGATATTTGTTACATAACATGTTATGACTTTGACTAAATACGAAAAAGAATTTGGAGTTGTCTGAACAACAAGCATTGGACTTCAGCTCTCACCATTCCCTAAACTGATACAGCTTTTATTTTAGATTTTCAGGTTAATTATATATTTTGTTAGGCTTAATAAAAGTCTAAATAAATCTATGATAAAGAGTCCTCACGACGCACAAGATACTTCAATATTCTCCCAGGACAATCCTTGTTCCTCTAATGACTGATTCTTCTTTGAACCTCTATTTTAATTGCGTTCCTTCAGTATTGTAAATATAATGGGCCCGTTTCAATTGACAGGGAAGACGGGAATAAGCGCAAAGTAAAACTGTCGCCTTTGTTATTTCGCGACCGGACATCGCAGGGAACTGAATCGAGCCCAATGTGCGCTTTGTACTTGAATGTGATGTATGTTACAGAATGTCTGTACATAAACTATATTTATTTTATAAACTAGTTACATGTTGCTCATATGGGCTGTTTTCATGGTCTTTTTTTTGTGTTCTTTGTGTTTTTATTTTTCTTCTGGCTGCATAACCATTATAATACATCCTACAGGAGGTCCAGAATGCAGCATGCACAGAATTCTAGAGCATTTATGGGAATATATCATGTCTCCTGTGTATGGAGACTATTTTCCATATCTGACTACCAAGTGTACACCCTAAGTGATGTCACACGCCATGACTGATATGTGAGCTTACACCAAAGAAATTAGCCTAACCTTAACCCTCCATCTCCCTTACCCTGACCCTAACCTTTTATCAGCGGTCCCCATAGCCCACCCCAGCCCGTGTCGGCTATTGTGAATGGGTACTTTGTCACAATAGGGCCATTTGCTATAAGTAAATAATAATAATAATGGGCCGTATTCAGACTTCCGTGCTGCGATCGGAGCGCAAATATACGCACCTACAGAGCAAGTTACACCCACCAAAACCCCAGTCACTCCCCCTGTTAATCCTTCATCTCGGAGACTTCCGCCTCCATAGACTGGCATTAACTTTCCGCTTCCACTTAGGCGCCTATATGTCCGTGCGTATATTTGTAATCGCGCCACTTCCCTTCATTTAAATGCCCCCCGCCCTTTTCTGTAATTCCTAGGTGCGTATATTTCTGATCGACTTCCTACGCCTGCTTTCCAAGTCCGCTCGCAATGCATTTCCGTCTGTCCGTAATGAACATCCGTGTCTACGTGAACTGCGTACAAAAGATGACTATGCTTACACAGTTAAAACGTACCTAAAAATTTGCACGGAAATCGCCGCTAAAACGGATCTCTGAATACGGCCCAATATGTGGACTATGAAGCATTTCGGCACTGATACATTCGGTCCGGCCATTTAAACGCCTCTGACAGTCTCCCTGACTTCTGAACAGGTGTTCTATGCAGCAAAACATTGGAACCTTTGTACATTTGTCCTTTTACTATTTTAAGCATTCACAACATAGATTTTCCTGATGGGAAGACACCTGCCCTTTACTAATGACATCCACCTAATGGATCAAATCCAGTTCCTTTCCATTGTTTCCTTCCTTATATGTGACACAAAAGACTTGTAGAATACATCTGAAATACACTCAAGATTCCACAACTGAACAATCACTGTGCATTGTGTTACTCATTCAAGAGAACAGACCTTTGTGGTAATAACAAGTGAACCAGGATATCGCTGTAATGTGCTATCAGTATAGTACAGTAATACTAGCATCTTGTAAGGTTGAAAGAATATCACAAACCTTGTGAATGTTTTGTGTGAATTTCACAAGGATTTATAAGATTATAGGAAAGATGAACTCTGTACATTCAAGAAGCAATAGAATCCCAGGAAGGTCATATATAAGAGATATATTGAAATTCTACACTAGGAAAATGTCCTTACTGTTATATAAAAAAAAAAATCATAGGCTAGAAAAAGATCTAGAAAACAAGGTCAAAAGAGAAGAGGTTATCCTGTAAAATATAACAACCAAAACATAAGAGCAAAATAATGTGCAATAATCTCCCCAAATCAGCGAATATAAACAGATGTATAAATACCGAAAATACGGATAATTTCTGGCACTGACTATTCCACGGCCAGTTCTATCTATGTTCTTAAAATATGCCTTTTTTGGATTTGGATGGCATGTTTTTGACATTAGACGGATGGTCACCCTATACTAACATTACACAAAATTTAGGAATTTGGGTAACAGAAACTGCCTCCTTTAGAATGGCGATCCTTTGGGGAGAAACACAAGGTTTAGCCTTAGCTTTATGCCTTTTATTCTTTCACATAAATATTTCCTGTTCAATGACACTTTATATCTTCAGGTAATGGGTACAGCCATGGGAACCAGTATTGCCCAGTGTTATGCCAATTTGTACATGAGAGCGTTGAGTCCTGATACATTTAGGGCACAGTCTGATCTTTTATGGCCACTGTAAAGATGAATTCCTTTTTATTAGGGGTGAGGATTATTATATGACCCAAAACTTTCTTTCTCTTTTAATTACATGTCTTATATCTGTCCTTTACATAAATATATATTAGTAAACAGTTTATTAATGCTGATGATATATCATATTTTATATCAGATTATAGGTGGACATCAGCTTACGGATGTCAATTCTAGTTTATCACTGTGACATGAACCACTATCTATCTATCTATCTATCTATCTATCTATCTATCTATCTATCTATCTATCTATCTATCTATCTATCTATCTATCTATCTATCTATCTATCTATCTATCCTTCCTCTTTCATCGTCTATCTCTCCTTTATCTTCTATCTCTCTTTCTCCCTGTCTTGCTATGGAGCTCCTCACCCGGATAGAGTCTTGGGGTATGAGTAGGGTCTGGTGATATCTAACAGTTAGAAGCGACCATCTGATCTATCCTCTAATAATTAAATCTAAGTCTAAATGTTCTGATACAAATGAATCTGCGTCCTGGTGATTAGCTGAGCAATCTCTGGTGGTAATTACCTGTAGCTGTATTGCATCTAATTCGTAATTCTATTTACATTTCCTTTTCCTAATCTGATCCAGTCCAATGTGATCTGAATAAAAAACAGAGCCGGCGGAAATGTTCAGTATCAATCGCTGAGTGACTGAAATCCCTCAGAATCGCTATTTTTCCTCCTCTCCCACAGTTGGAACTCTTCCCCTGTAGTGCAGGCTTATGCAACCAGGTCCAACCTGTGTCCAGTGGTTGTGGAACTACAAGCCCCAGCATTCTCTGCCAGCCTGGTTTAGAACATAGGAGACAACAACCTTCTCAAAATGTGCTAGTTTTTAAATGTATAAGTTATTTTAGCATGTTACCACGTGTTAATAAATGCATGCTATTCAAACTAACAAATTCTTCATTTGTAAAGGTATATAAACTTCGAAGGAGGTATTTAGTTGTCAGTGTCGTTGGAAATATTTTAAAATATTTAAAATATATATAATTTTTTCTACGATCATATTCCACCCACTTGCACTGAATATTAGTTTCCTTATCATCAGCAGCATCTTCAGCATATTATTGGATTACATCTATACTTTATTGGATTCTTATACAGAAATCTTATCCCTTTATTTAAGCTCAGTGTATTCTGAAAGCATTGGCTGTCTGCATATAATCAGGGGCTCTTTATTAACTGTCCATGGGATGAGTTATATAAAATGTTATTTAGGTATATTTTTAGGGGTATTTTTTATTGTTGCGATTTCTTATTCTGTTTTATTGATTTTTTTTTTATTTTTCTGCTGCTTTCAATAATTATTATTATTCAATAAATGTTATCTTTTAACAACTATGGACCAGACTCAGATCCCTTGTACATTAGGCTGGCTTAGCGGTAACATGCACATGCCAGATACAATACGGATCAATTGTAACGCATTCCGAGGAATGATACTCGCTTCCAGAATCCTGCGGGAGCCCTCAAATCTCCTGCATTTGGGATTGGATGCAAGTGATCACCTCAAGTCCCGCCCTCCCTGTCTATCAATCGTGTGATCCAAAGCGTTACTAAGGATGGGCGGGGCTTCATGTTGTCATTTATGTCATCGAGCCCCAAGTCATCGTTAGTAACACTATAGATAGCAGAGTTGCTTTCAAATAACATGTACATTTGCAGTATTCATCTGTTCAATACAAACACAGAATGGAAGTCACTCAATCAATTTATAGATAAATGTAAACAGGTGAATGAAAGGCCGGGGGGTAATCTGCTAGCCACAGAAACAAAGGGAAAAATAGCCCCAGCAACACTGCCATAAACCAGTAACAGACTATACCGTCTATCTGTAACATAAAACACAGAAATGTCCATTACACATATTTGCGAAATATGAGATAAGACACCAGCCACCGTCAAGGCCTTTCTGTATATGGTGGTCCTCAATCAATTTATAGGTAAATGTAAACAGGTGCATGAAAGGCCGGGGTTAATCTGCTAACCACAGAAACAAAGGGAAAAATACCCCCAGCACACTGCCATAAACCATTAACAGACTCTACCGTCTATCTGTAACATAAAACACAGAAATGTCCGTTACACATATTTGCGCAAATATATGATAAGCCACCAGCCACCGTCAAGGCTGTTTCAATACTGATTACTAGAAAATAAATACATTTGCTGGCATGTTTTAATGATTGCAAAATAAAGGGTTAACTGTTAATACTTTATTGCTAGGAATCAGGGGAGCTTGTAGATAGATCTTAATTCACAGTAATGTTATTGGAGACCCCAGTTATTAGATGTTAATCAAATGTGAAACATAATCTTGTTGTTTATAGTATGTTTACTATTGAAAATTAAAAAAGCTCTAATATGCAGTTATCTAATATGCATTCTTATGACATCACCTCAGTGTATGATAACAAAATGAAATAATACTAATAAGTGGTTTTGGAGATCTGTGACCTGTAACATCACTTTGTTTGCTGACCTCATGCCTTTATTTGGTCAAGATTTTTTTATCATTTACAGAAGCAGATGCATTAGCTTATACATTATATAGAAATATAACTGCAGCGGCTCTTAAGAGTTCACAATCAATGATCGATTCCCTGCACAGTTAATACAAATATAATGTGCTGACATAATTCAATGATTGAATTAAATATAATTCATTCCCTGTTGTGTTGATCAAATTCCTCTGACAGACCGAGGGTCAATTTTCTCGTTAATATCCCTCCATAATGGCCTGATATTCCCTCTGGTGCTCATACATCTTAAGGAACACTTGATACTTCTTCTCATAAAATCTGCAAAAAAAAAGAGATATTATTCTTAGCATGCAATATGCTAATACAAATATACTACATGAGCTGGGTGAGGGGCAAGAGGGCCTATGACGCCCCAGGCTGGCTCAGTCTTCCCCTGATTTGGGCCACCTGCAGCTAACTTGCACAGGTGTGATTTGCTGGCACGAAGCGTCTATTACCGGCAGCAGAGCAGCGGTGGGAGTCTCTTTGCGGCTGCTGCAAAAGAAGAATCCTTGCACCAAACGACGAGTGTAGATCAGGATGCAGCCCCACCAACAGGTAAGATATTCCCCCTACCCTTATCCTTACCCTAACCTTAACACTCCATCTGCCGCAGCCTAACCTTAGCCCTTCATTTTCCGCAGCCTAACCTTAACAATCCATCCCCTGCTGCCTAACCTTAACCCTTCATCTTCCACAGCCTAACCTAAACTATTCATCTCCCGCTGCCTAACCTTAACCCTTCATTTTCCGCAGCCTAATCTTAACTATTCATCTTCCGCAGCCTAACCTTAAAGATCCATCTCCTGCTGCCCAACCTTAACCCTTCATCTTCCGCAGCCTAACCTTAACTATTTATCTTCTGCAGCCTAACCTTAACAATCCATCTCCTGCTGCCTAATTCTAACCCTCCATCTTCCGCAGCCTAGCCCTAAGCCATTTATCATTTTCTAAATAGGGCCGCCTGGTTCGGCAGCCTTAAATATCAGATTATAAATTATGAAAGAAAAACGTGTCTGTCCCAGGTTAAAAAATATGACATTTACATCAGGAAGCAGGATACCTTGTTATATGTTACTTACAATGGCCTATACCCATCATTAAACACCAGCTTTGTTATAACAGTGAAGACGCTTTAGCATCTGTTCTCCAGCAGGTGGCGCCTGTGCATTATTAATACTCTAATTCTCGTATTTCTTTCCAAACAATCTGAGAGTTTTTGGAACAGAGGATTGTATTTTCAGTCCAAATGACCCCTTTTACAGAGCAGTCTCCTTTCATCACTCATCCCAATTTCTAGGAATAATGGGCCTGATGCAGACAGATGCGCAAAAACAAAATGTATCCTGCATTCTGTAAGCCACTTGCAACTAATAGCCCTTTCAGACAGAAAACCCAGGTTAAACCTGGCTCAATCAACAAAGCTTTTAGCCTTGTTGAGGCTGTCAGACCACAGCTACATCCCGGGAATAACCCGGGTTGAAGCCTTTCACACTGGAGCCGTGTCTGCCGAGGCGGACTGCTCCCCATCCCCCATCTTACATACTTTTTATGGAACCCGGGTTGAATAACACCGTGAAACGGATTAGGCTGAATCGGGAATAACCCTGGTGTCGACCAGGGTCGTGGACCCAGGTCAACAGATCCGGGTTGACTCTTTCACACCCGACCTGGGTTATTCCCGGGTCAATAGCTTGGTGTGAAAGGGGTATAATTAAAGGTTTAGGTATGATCCAGAGGTGAATAAAGCTGCAGCTCTGGATTCCAGAGGCAAATACAAATAATGGGGTAGATCCAGACCTAAATACCCTAGTGTTTTTACGCTAGCCGCTGACGTAAAATCGCCTATTTTTATGTATAGCGCCTGCACGTGCCAGATGTTACACCACATAACTCTGAACGTACGTACCATCAGCGTAACTACGAACGGAGGGGCGGGGCATCCATACGACACCCGGAAATACGCTTTGGAGACGGAGGGAGGCATTTAAATTGCACAGTGTGGGCCGGGTTAGGACGTTACGTACGTGAAACCATTACATACGTCCGTACTTACGCTCTGAAAAGTTAAGGTAGGGTTTAGGAAACATAAAACGACCAAAGTATGTACGAGCGACGGGAGCGCCTAGAAAATACGCTACGCGATGAAACGTAACAAGCCCTTAGGCCTGGATCTACTCCAATCTGTTTACAGCTACAATACAGCCAATCACATTTCTAGATACATTTCTCCAGAGACTCTATAGCAAGTGCAGGGGACTACATGTAATGTATAGTGCGTTGTGCTAGAGCCTCATTGATTATATGCATGTAATTATAGTACAGGACTGGATCCAGACTTTGGGTCTGTTAGTCCGCATGAAAGCAGGGAGTGAACCCCCCTGTCACTCCACTCACACTTGTGGATCAGCGGCCCGCCCGACCATCCGCTCATACATGGGTGGTGACCCCCCCACTGAACAATTTACATGCTTCTCCCCGCCCACCTTAGCGGGCGGCGGAAAAACACAGCCCCTTAACTAAGTTCCCTACGATGGTTGTTACATTAGTAAAAGTAACGTGACATCTGGAGGGCGCATGCACCCTCCAGTCCATTCAGCCCACGTACGCACCTTGCATGTGTTAGTGGGTTATCGGTACAAACTGAGGATCCGGCCCATAGTCGTGAATGATATTAGTTTCAAATTAAATGAAATTAAAAAATAATTGCAATGTATCAGCAGCATTACGTTCCTAAGATTAAACGCTAATGAAATGTCCCCGTATAGGTTGTGGAGTGTTGGTGGTCAGCGGCGTCCTGGGTTTAGTGGTGACCTGTGGCTGGTACAAATATTTAGTCTTATGCTGTGCTGATTCATGTTAATGAGAGGGACTGGAATATAATTCACCCTCACTGTACATTTCCATATCTCAGACAATACAAGCTACAATCTGATTGGTTGATATGGGCGTCATCTCCACTTTCCTGTTAGTTACCTTTTATGCTCCAGGTTTGGAAGAATGATTTTCCCAACTCTTGACATTTTCTTCATGGCCTCCTGGTAATAGAAATAAATCAGAATAAGACACATATAACATGAGCAGCATAGTGACCACGGAGCACCGAGCGCTGTTTTATGCTGGCAGCGGTTACACCATGCTGTGTCCCCAGTCTCACCCATCCAGACTTGGGCTCCCATCCTTACTATGAGTCCCAAGTGTGTCACCTTCCACCCGTCTCCAGATCAATCTTTTTGTCTCTCCTACTTAATATGTATTTCCCCCCATCGCGTATCCAAAAGCACAAAATGGCCATGAATTCATGAGTCAGATGTTTTTGCCGTTTTGGGCTCATGTGACTTGCCACAACGATTGTTTTTTGTTTCATACATGGGGAGTCAGCTCTCGCCTGTGTCCGGGTCTCGGAATCAGTTTACTTCAGTTCGTTGACTTTTTTGGGGGATATTAAATTAAACATGATGCATGCCGCTGGTGACAGCTCATTAAACATAACACAACCCTATTAACACCCACGTCCAGGTTAAATATTAAATTCTACATAGGGACACATTGTCAGGGACTGGAGACATTGAGTGGTTACATACAAAGAGGTCATTCTTCCCCCAAAAAATCCTTAAAAATTCTGATAGATGCTTTTACTCTCTGCTATAAATAAACACAGAGAGTTTGGTCTTTGAGGGGTCACTACAGAACAAAAAACAGCCATCGTCCACTGTGCATAATGAGGCTAATTCACCACTTCAAACCCTTCTTGTAATGCAGTGGCTTAGACAGAAACAAAGGCTTCAACAAAGCCCCTGTGATCGCAGTCTATTTCAGCTAGCAGTGGAGAGGGGTAAACAGCTTGTTTTCCTCTGACCAATTATTCCTGATGATTCTTCTGTCAACATCTTGAGATGCAGAGAGACCACTGAGCGTGAAACTGGTCTGTCCCAAAATGTCCCCCTCTGCGGAGAGTGCAGGGGAGGGGATGGAAGGTCACCGCATTCATAGGACCCGATCCAGAGGAAAATGTTAATAAAAACATAGTCAACCCGTAAGGAAAGGATGGTACGTTGTATCGAAAAGCGCACACCACGATACCACCAAATGGGATTCAATTACGGGACAGGACATACAGGCACAAAGCAGCGCAATCACTGCTGTTCAATCACGATCAAATCCGCTGCGCAAGTGTAGGTTAATATACGGTATTGAACATTGTAATAAAGGTTATAAATAGGGTGCAATCTTCATAAATTAACTTTAAAATAAATCATTTAAGTCATTTGTTAAAAAAAATTATTGAAAAAATACTTTTATTTTAACTGTACAGAGAAAATTAGATTAGTCAGCACAATACACCAATAGCAATTTCATAATGTTAGTATTGTTTGTAAAGTGTGAAAATCCAGCGTTCGGGTCCAAAATAGGTCTTTGAGTGTCAGTCCTTGAGCTTAGACAAGACCTGGGGATGATGCAAATGTATTGATGTAAATGGTTCTGAGATCCATCTGTGCCCAGTTCTGGATCGCGGGCACTTGCCTTGGCCAGGCCCGTATTGTACAGTGATTACGTGACTCCTTATTTATCCTCCCACGTAACGCCCTTCAGAACGCAAGCCGCCAAAGCTCCAGTTGCGTCAGTCCCTGAAGCATTCACCGGTCAAATCAAAGAGCGTGTTTCTGACTCTTCAACTGCCATTTGCAGGCGGAGGTTCTATTTCTCATGCATATGGTCCCTGCAGATTTAAAGCTGAGACAATGGGCCTGATCCAGACCTACGCTCGGCTGCGTTTTTACGATGGTCGTAAGCGTAAAAACGGCCATTTGTATTTACTGCGGATGCGCGGGGCAGAAGTTACGCAACAAAATTCTGAGCGTATGGGCCTTGAGCGTACCAGCCTCGTAATAACGCTCGAGGGGGGCGTGCCTGCCATGCGAAATCCGTAAATACGCACCAAGGGCAGGGTGAGGCATTTAAATCGTACAGTATGGGCGTGCTAAGCGACGTCACTAAGAAAGGAGCTTACGGGCGCCCGCGGTTACGCTCAGAAAAGTTAGGGTGGTGTTTGCTCGGTGTAAGACGGCAAAATTAAGTACGAACATGAGGAGTGTCTAGGGGAGTGCAGCGGAGGTACAAGAGCGTTTCATGACTGTAGGTCTGGATCAAGCCCAATGTGAGCCTGAGCCAGCCCTGAAAACAAGAAAAAACGAACACATACGGCGTGCCGAAATCCAGCCACAAATAATGGGAGGTCGCTACGGGATCCAGACTCGTGCACAGTGACAGCTTAGGATCTTGGGGCATATACAGCAGGTTGCGTACATACAAAGAGCAACTAATCCCAATGCAGCTACCCGACCAGAGACGTCCCCTTTCCACAGCAAGTGCGCTGTATAGTGAAAATGGCGGTTATTCTGTGTGCGAGCGCTTCTGTGACAATGCAAATGCACTAAAAGTATTAAAGTATTGTCATGAATAAATTAGCTTCAAAATAAAAATAAAAAAATATATATACTGTATATTTGTATGTATTTTTCAAATCAACACAGTGCCAGGGGGAGGACATTATACTTAGTAGTGCGTAACTCAGGTACACTTGCGTACATAAAATGACCTCTATCAGGTCCATGGCTTGTGGTTGGTGCAAACTGTGCGGGATCACGTCTGTGGTCAGGTCTGCATTCTGTGAGCGCTACCCTTACCGTACATTGACTATGGCTCCTCCCCTTCCCGACCGCGAAAGCCAGCGGTCTTGCAGTGTCTAGAACGCCGTAATTGCATGAGCATTTTTTCTAGGGCGTGCAAAGTGCAAAGGAACACGGAGAAGCGCTACGTCATCAAGTGTACATTCATGTGTGGATCAGGCCCTGTATCATTAGACCTTAATGACACCATAATATAGATTTTACCCCCTTTCTCTTACTGATAACCTCTCCCTGCTCTCTATCCATGCTGCATAGTCTGTACTGTCTAACCATTGGCTGCTGCGTTACAGCCTGTCATAGGGCGGAATATAATATAACGGGACGCGGTTGCCGGTTGGTTGCCAGCTGACAGCTGTATCGTGGCTGCGTCACAGTCTGAAATAGTATTAGAGCAGAAATTTTGGAACGGGTATTATGTGGAATGGCCCTATTTCCACAATGACCTGTTCCCAATAGAGGGAAGCTTAGGATTAGGCTGTGAGAGAGGGAGGGTTAAGGTTAAGCTGCTAGAAGGTTTACCTTTGAGAAAGCAGGATTTGAATGAGCGAAACGCGCGTCAGACAACAAGCAGATCCGAGCAATAAGTTCACCAGTGTGCACCGGGACCACTCACGCTATTACTCTCGCTTCACAGTGTGCTTTGAGTCCCTTACGAGTGTAGGGAGGGACAGGGAACAGCCCCATTTGGGGTGAAAAGTTGACCGTGAGGTCACTAGATTACCAGGGGTAGTTTCCTCTCCATTTAGCGTAGTGGAATTACACTTATATTATTTATGTGACGGCTGTTTTGTAATCACTCACGCTATTACTCATGCTATTACTCACGCTATCACTCACGCTATTACTCTCGCTTCACAGTGTGCACCGGGACCAGCCACCAATCACTCACGCTATTACTCATGCTATTACTCACGCTATCACTCACGCTATTACTCTCGCTTCACAGTGTGCACCGGGACCAGCCACCAATCACTCGCGCTATTACTCACGCTATTACTCACGCTTCACAGTGTGCACCGGGACCAGCCACCAATCACTCGCGCTATTACTCACGCTTCACAGTGTGCTTCGAGTCCCTTACGAGTGTAGGGAGAGACAGGGAACAGCCCCATTTGGGGTGAAAAGTTGACCGTGAGGTCACTAGATTACCAGGGATAGTTTTTTCTATTTAGCGAAGTGGAATTATACTTATATTACTTATGTGACGGCTGTTTTGTTTTTCCTACTGCTCGCATGTTTGGGTTGTTTATAACCATTGTAATTATCAATATTCGCCGTAATGCAATCATCAATTGATTTAGGAGATCCCTTTGGGATATTTGAACAATTATATATTAGACTTTGATGCTTTTATGGAGATTGTGGCACGATTAATTATATTGGTGCATTCTGTTTAAACATTTAAGGAAAAAGAGCATGGTGGAATAAGAATGCTTTGTACTACTCTCTTGCTAGTTTCCTAAATATTGTTCTATTTGTATTTTGAACCCTGTATTCTTGCACCTCCGGATTGGGAATTTTTTCCCTATACATATATATATATTTGGGTTTAAGAGCAGTTTCATTCTTTATTATGCTGCTAGAAGGGGAAGGTCAGGGTAAGGAGATGGTTCTTTTTCCTTTCGCCGTTGACATTTTCTGTAAATCGTCCGGCCGCTGTCACCAAGCATCCTTCATGCGGGTGTCTGGCGATGACCTCCCCCGTCGCCGCTCTGAAGTCTGGATTTGGCTTTAGAAAGAAGTCGTTCTGACCAGTGACCAGTGAAACCACTTCCTAACGTAACACGGGTGACGTCTGTTAACGCTAGGGCTATATTAGAGGCCTGTGGCTCTCCGGGTGTTGTGAAACTACAAATCCCAGCATGCTTTGCAAGGGATCAGATTTGTCTTTGCCGTTAAGAGTCTGCTGGGACTTGTAGTGTTGCAACCCCGGGAGGGACACTCATTGGCCAGGCCTGCTCTAGAGGAACACAATTGTGACATAACTGCGACAATGCATCATACAGTCATTATTTTATTACATTTATATGTAAAAAATGCTTTCGCTGCGTAATTCCTATGTAAAGGATGACAATCCCCTTTAAGTCAGTGCACTTGAAGCGCTCTCTTGGCTGAGCTTTCCGATAAGGCGCTGTACTGATCCACGTACCCGCTGATCGCACGCTGCCTGGCTGATGCTCACATGTGGATGTTTACACTGGTTTCCATGGATACAGGCCTGTAAATATTTGCATCTGGACGGAGTTTACAATATCCCCTGCATTAAAGAGTAAATAACAGCCATGCGGGCGCTGTCAGGAGGGTATCGTGTGTCCTCCACATCTGGCAAGTATTAGGGATACCTCCTGCTCTCATTTCGGAGACCTCGGCCTGTTATCTGTGCGGTTTCTGTCCGCGCCGGGGTCAATCACGGTGTTATATTCGCCAACACACGATGAATATTCAGCCAATCCATGCAACCAGTGTCCTGTGCCCAGGGGCGTAACTACAGGGGGTGCAGCTGGTATGGGGCCCAGAGGAGAGGGTGTCAGAGGCTGACAGCTCTAAACAGCGCTGTATGTATTACGCGGTAGCGCTCAGTGCCAAGCGCTGTTTTAAGCGGTCAACCTTTTACAGCTTCTATCATGCAGTGGCCCCCTCCTGGCACTGCCAAGTCCCGCCCATCCACACTCAGACCCCGCCTCTTTGCTATGGGGGCCTTTCCGCCCCTGTCTGTGCCACAGTAATACCATTAGATCTTCAGGAACTGAGCCACTCAGCTCACAGAATGACCGCCACCACAAGGCGTAAACCTTAATATCTTATATTATTATCCTTTATATCCGTGATGGGCAACAGACAGCCCTCGAGCCATGTGTGGCAACCGCTCAACATTATACACGCTCCCAATAGGAAATTGTCTTCACTAAACTGACGTCTATATCAGCGTTGGAAAACATTCGTCCTAACAAGCAATTGCATCCCCCTGAGCCTAATCCCTAATCCATAACCATTATTCCTAATCCATGACCATTATTCCTAATCCATGACCATTATTCCTAATCCATAATCATTATTCCTAATCCATAATCATTATTCCTAATCCATAACCATTATTCCCAATCCATAACCATTATTCCTAATCCATAACCATTATTCCTAATCCATGACCATTATTCCTAATCCATGACCATTATTCCTAATCCATAACCATTATTCCTAATCCTAACCCTAATTCCTTCCCATAATTCTTAGCCCTAATTTCTAACTCTAATTTTAGTTCCTAATCCCAACCCTAATTCCTTACCCTATGGCTAATTCCTAACCCTGGTCCGTATTCAGAGATCTGGACATATAACATATACGTCCGGTGTTCAGCGATTTTTACTACTGCGCATGCGTAGTCAATTTTTACGTAAACTACGTATCTTTCAGACCGCATTCACGCAATCTACGTAAGAAAAAGATACGTAGATCAAGTTAAAAAATGACTACGCATGCGCAGCAGTAAAAATCGCTAAACACCGGACGTATATGTTATCCATAACCATTATTCCTAATCCATAACCATTATTCCTAATCCATGACCATTATTCCTAATCCATGATTATACATCCGGTACTCTGAATATGGGCCCCTATCCCTAACTCTAACCCTAGTTCCTAACCCTATCCCTAACTCCTAACGACCTAACCCTAATTCCTATCCCTAATTCCTAACCCTAATTCCTAACTCTACCCACTAACCGGAGAGCAGAGAGCAGACCACGGTGCTAGGTACAGCTTGGGTACAGCAGTAGGTATTAAAACCTATGTCAGTGTACCCGTGCCAAAATATATTTTAATTACGTCACATCGAGTCTATAATGACAGTCAACCTTCTGTTTTCGGCTCTATCGCTTTCGAAATAGAGTTTGCCGGAACAGATACAACCTCTCGGTCCTCTGTGTTCCCCCTTATCGCCTACACACGAATGACACTTTCCTGTGACAGGACACCGAGGCCGTTTCTTAACGTTCTGATATAGTTCTGAGCTAATCCCCTGCAGGATCCGTATGTACTGTCCTTGGCTGCAAGTACATTCTGATATTTATAACGATGCCTGATGCTCCTCTGGTAAAACTCCAGCAGATTATATGGATTGAGTGTATGGATTCTATGTCCTGAATCGTCGGCGATAAGCCTGACTTATTACAGTCTCCCTCTATGGTGGGACACATCTGAACTCTAATCCTGTACTAACCCCCAACTCTGAGCGGCCCTGAAGCCTTCCCCCCTCTTCTGCTCTGTAAATATTTAATCAGTGCACGCAGCAGGTCTTAGAAGCGCTGGGCTGGGGAGAGAGGAGGGATGAGTTTGTGGATTGGACATTTCCAGCTGCTACTACAGTAAACAGAACATGCTGAAGCTATTGTTTCCAAGTACAAGTTGTTTTATCAAACAATTGCACGTTTATCCCAAACGCACGCCACAAAACAGGTGCAAAATTGTCTGAGCATTTGCTACTTTCAGCACTATTGTATAGACTGTGCAGGGGGAACCCTCTGGGAAGATTGTCATAAATAAAATAAGACATCTTTTAACCTTTATTAGGGGGAGGAAATCTGTCCTCCCTCTAGCATCTGATTACAGGGACCATAACGCTGCTGGACAGAATATAATCCTATGAATTGTTCATATCCACATTATCAGCATTGGTTTTTATTAGAGAGTAGAGAATAATGATGGGCAGACACATGGATTTATTTGTGCTAGCCTTAGATCATGGACTTTTCATGCAACTTTTGCAAATGAAATTCTGGGAGATTGTTAGCATTATCAAGATGCTGATCCAGCGAGGAGTGTTCTATACCACCAAAGGGGTGTGTTATATACCACCAAAGGGGTGTGTTCTGTACCACCAAAGGGGTGTGTCCTCTGCAACAAACAGGTTGTGTCCTGTGAATAGCTCCACCCATGGGCGTGTCCAGCAGTTCCAGAAAAACTATTCCCCAATAATAAATTTT
>WWET01002975.1:161267-177662 GCA_011038615.1 Limnodynastes dumerilii | reverse complement strand
TACATACAGTACATACAATACATACAGTACAGACAATACATACATACAATACATACAGTACAATACATACAGTACATACAGTACATACAGTACATACAATACATACAGTACAGACAATACATACAGTACAGACAGTACATACAATACATACAGTACATACAGTACATACAATACATACAGTACATACAGTACATACAGGGGTCAGTTGGAAGTTTTTAGGAAATGGACTGAAATAAAATAACATTGGGAACATTAGCTCTCTCCTGCAGAGCTGACGCTCACATGTACGGTAAATAGTTCTCAGCATTGATTACACAGCTCAAGGGGGTTACTAGCAGGACATCATATTACACCAATTACTGATATTATCTATCCTAATCCTAATGACAGTATATTATTGTACCTTGTAGTATTGTTACTGACACTTCTAAAGTGTTTGTGAATATTGCTTATTACCATGGATTATCAGTGCCCTGAAGAGATTACATATGCTGTATGCGCTATATATGTGTGTGTGTATATATATATATATATAGATATATATATATACATACACTATGGACAGGATTCACAACTACATGTTTTGGTAAGGTGCGTGCCGATTTCTAAGTGCTGCGCTAATGCGAATGCGTAGTAAATATTTTACGCTATCTACGTAGTGTTTTGTTATGTAGATTGTGTACATGGGATGTGGTCCTGTAAAGCCTGTGAGGACGTCAAGTGTATATCGTGCAGTATAGTGCCACTCGCAGACTTAAAATAATACAATAATGCCAGCTGATTTCCGACGATTCAGTTTAATGATAAACTTTCTTCAGGGAATAATATCATGACAGTGTATAAAAGTGAATACTGTATGTGTACATTTAGCCAAATAAATATATTTTACTTATAGTATGTATTTGGATCAAATTTCTCATAATGTAACATAAATCTAAGAATATTTGCAGTAATTTAAGTAGTGTGTGTCTACAATAGCCCATTTTCGGCAGCTTAATTCCATCTGTATCAGTGCTGACACTTGTTTAAAAAAGGATATTTCAATCTCAAAACGGGTACAGTGTTGATTGCTTAACAAAGTATCCGTTCAGATTAGGGTTAGGCTGCGGAGAAGGGTGGGTGAAGGTTGGGCTGTGGGAAAGAGAAGGTTAGGGTTAGGCTGCGGAGAAGGGAGGGTGAAGGTTAGGCTGCAGGAAAGGGAAGGGTTAGAGTTATGGTAATGGAAGGGGAGGGTTAGGATGAGGATTACGGGGTTGGGGTTGGGGGTTATAGGGATCGGCTCTTATCTGTCTGCAATCAGGCATTCTACAAACGAGGTGTTGTGAACCACACCCATAAGTCCACACGAGAGGGGAATGTGCATCCCTGTCCCAGGGTGTGTGTCTTACAGATAGAGGAGAGGTCAGGGGGTGTGTCTTACAGATAGAGGAGAGGTCAGGGGGCATGTCTTACAGATAGAGGAGAGGTCAGGGGGTGTGTCTTACAGATACAGGAGAGGTCAGGGGGCGTGCTCTCCCCGCTATGGGAGCGTTACTACGGACCCCCACACGCACGTAAAGCATGCGGGGTCTGGATCTAGCCCAATGTCTTTAACCAGTAATGAAAATCCCGTCTTTCTGGTGCATTATATTGTAATATTTATTTTATGACCACACAATTTATTCAAGTAAAGGAAACGTCACCTTTGTTTCTACGACTAATTTCCTTAATTACATTTTCCCTGGAAAACAAAATGTCCTTAGCGGCGTCCATCACGTACCATCGGCAGAAGCAGACACGATGGCGTGTGCGAAGGCGGCGTAATTTTCAGGATAACCATATTTCTAATAGGAATAATTGCATTTGCTTAGGAGCTTGCCAGCCGCCCCGGACCGGCTACAGCCCATACGAAGGACACCGATGCCGGCAAAAGTCGCCGCTCTGTTCTCCGGCGTGCAGAAGCAGCAGCAGCGAACGCTGATATATTACACAAGGTTAGACGAGCTTTAATAGAATTCATCTCTGGGCTGAAGGGCATATGGTGAGAAATTTCTTTTGTCTGGTTGTGATGCTGTTAAATTGAAAGCACAATAGGAGGCTTCAGTAGGAACAACAAAGGTTGAAATGATAGCCCGCTGTTTGCAAGGACCAGCGTGGTTCCATCTGATGGCCCAGACATCTGGAAACAACAGCTAGTCCTTGTCAGGTTTCGCCCCACACTGGGCAGCAGAGCACTTTCCACTGTTTAACTCATCAGATTCTTCCTGCCCGCTACACTCTGCATCAAGAATGTTTGTGTAATAAAACACAGCTAATTAAACATTTCAAAGGGGAACCTTATTTCAGCACTAATTAGATATGATTGCTCTTTCTCATTCAGTGTTTGCAGAATTACACTAAGGCACTATTGTTTTTTTTACATAATTGTCCACTCATTATATAATTTAACAGCATTTGTTTAACTATTCCAGTGCTTACGACGTTCGGCTTTTGTCTCTCGGGAAACCAGGGGGAGTTGAATAAAGATGTAGATGTAACGATTATGAGGGTTTTTTTTTCCTACTTCTTTGTGTCCTCATCTACAGCCTGTGTTTAATCTGTGAAACCATAGAAAATATCTTAATGTACCTCACAGCGGATGACCGGCGATGAGACCAGTCTCATTAGCATCACTTTTCTCATTTAGGTTTGGATTTTAATCATTTTGGAATTCATGAGTTGAACAATGAAAAGAGAAAGAGAGAAAAAGATTCAAAAGTTGAACAGAATTCGTTTTTTTTTTATTTGGTGGACCCAGAAGAGGACGGGATCTGGACGTCAGAACAGAATTCATTGTAATAATGGGTTGATTTCAGAATTCCATATTCTAGGGGCACAGAACCTTGAGGAAAAATATCTGGAAGGATGGAATGGTGCTGGGTCTCTAGTCATCTGTAGATGCATCTTGTGTGTTCACAGAGCCTGGACCGGGGCTATCGTGACCTTCCCAGAGACAGGAAGATCTGGATAAAGAGAAGTGACGTCTACACTGTACCTTCACAAGGCTTAAACTGGGTACACAAACATTCATCAGATGTACTGTATGGAACATTTACCAATGACCGAATGTCCTGACCCGATATACCATCATATGTCATTTTCATCCGCCATAACCCTTTCCTCAATGGATCGGGACAACATTGTCTTAAATTTACCCGGCTGGAGGAACACTCGGCAGATTTACAGGACAGACGGTTATGGTAATTGGAATGAGATCCTTCCATCATTGGTCAGGAATCTTAGGAAATCAATTACGTAAATGAAACGATGTGATGTGCTTTGGAATGATTAATCGTGATCGAAGGAGCGTGCACATTCCTATGGAATCTCACCATATCTTATTAATATTAATAAACGTTAATAATGATAATTATCAAGTGATCGGCACAATAATCGGTGAAAGTGCCATGGTGCGTAACCCAGCTGTACTCTGCCGATAAGCCAGTGATTTCATGTCCCTGATGGAGCCCAATGGGGCAGATCCAGACCTAAGCTGTGTTATGTTACATCGCGTAGCGTATTCTCCAGCCACTCCCCTCGCTAGTACGTACTTCGGTCGTTTGACGCTTCCCAAATCCTACCTAAACTTTTCAAAGCTTAAGTACTGACGTATGTAATGGATTCACGTATGTAACGGCGTAACCCCGCCCATACTGTACGATTTAAAGGCCTTCCTCCGCCTCCAAAGCATAACTACGAGTGTCGCATGAATGACAACAGGACTGTGATCCATCCGAGTCCGACAGCCATATCCTAACCTGTGGAAGTAACATGACGGCGGCTTAGAAGTGTGGATGGATACACCTATACTGTACATAGAAATATCAGGTCACGTCAACACGAGAGCACAACACAGCCCCTATAGGAAGCACCAATGATCTCTGGTCTGTATTGGGATTATTTGGAAAATAATGAGAGGAAAAACTAAATTTAGGATTTCATCCCACGTTACAGTTCCACGAGTTGACCACCAATGTATTGGACGCCTGATTACATCTAGGGCTCTGTGGTGTTTGTGGGGAATATCTCAATGATAATGTCCAGTAAAGAGATGTCTCACAGTTGACACTTGGAAAGAATGTCTAACATCCGGAAACCTTTGGAAAAACAGCAATGTGTTTGATTGTTAGTTTTCCTCAACAAATGTGTGAAATGGCCCCAAAATCTCATAATGTACATCTCAAAATGAAACACGATCCCCAATACCTGTCTCATAACACTGGAGTAGAAGTTTATTATTACTGGAGCGGGATCTAGTTTTTGGCGAGAAAACCTAGAAATGGTAATATTTTAAATATCATGAAATAACTCCGTTCATTTTGCCTCACCTACAAGATCACCAATTCATGAAAAGCATAGGACGCGGTTCAGTCAAGCGTAAAAGTAAATAAATACATACCTGGAAAATGGTTGTGGCGTAATACTGATACTTCTATAATCTAGAAGTGCAATAGTCTCTTCTAGAAGTGTAATAGTCTAGTCTAGAAGTGCAATAGTGTAATCTAGAAGTGCAATAGTATAATCTAGAAGTGCTATAGTATAATCTAGAAGTGCAATTGTATAATCTAGAAGTGCTATAGCGTGATCTAGAAGTGCTATAGTACAATCTAGAAGTGTAATAATATAATCTAGAAGTGTAATAGTATAATCTAGAACTGCTATAGTATAATCTAGAAGTTCACTAGTATAATCTAGAAATGCAATAGTCTCATCTAGAAGTTCAATAGTATAATCTACAAATGCAACAGTATAATCTAGAAGTGCAACAGTATAATCTAGAAGTACAATAGTATAATCCATAAATATCTATAATCTAGAAGTGCAGTGGTCTCATTATGATGTGCAATAGTATAATCTAGAAGTGCAATATACTTATCTAGCAATAGAATGTTGATCATCAGCTGCTCCTGGATTTAGACGTCCTGTATCTGGTGCAAATATATACCCCTAATCTGACCCTTATACCCTTTTCACATCACCACCAAATACTCAGGTTTTTCGCCAAAAACCCGGCTCTCTACAAAAACCCCGGGTATTTGTTGGTGATGTGAAAGGGGTACTTCCGGTCGACCCGGAAAAAAGAAGGGTTTTTCACGGGTCCTACCCGGGAAGGGTGGCGATGTGAAAGGTCCAGGGTTGTTTTCAATCACTGTCTTTCATATTGCCTCCTGATTGGTTCAGATTTGTTTACTGTTGCTATGGCTACAGTAAACAAATCTGTTTTTAGCGTCGAATTAATGAAAAAATAATTGCAAGTATAGGGCATGCTGATGCTTGTAGTGCTACAAGCATCAGCATGCTCAAAGAAAACAGGGTATACTAGCACTTGGAGAACCACAAGTGTCAGCATGCCCTGTCATCCTGTGCAACAAAACACAAAGTTATGCCCCTCCTAGCTAATAAATAAAATATAGGGCCGGCCCCTAACATAAAAAAAAATACCCCTGTAAAAAAAATAATGACATTGAATACCCCTATATACAGAAAAATATTTACATTTAATGTCCCAAATAGTAAAAAAAATATTCAACGCTAATTATATAAAGCATAAAATAAGTAAAAAATAAAATAATGACATAAAAATGTGGTCATCGTGATTTGGTCACAATGGAAACAGGATTTCCCTGGCTGGGTAAGGGTATAAATATACCCCAGTGACAGCAGAGCTGTCATTAGCGTTGGGGTGGACATGAGTTGCGGTGGGCCATAGGGTTTTTTGTTTATCAAAGACCTCCCCCACGGAATAAAAGCTTGGAAGATGGGATCCTAATCAAGATGGTAAGTACTGATTTTTATTTATCATTTTTACGTCATTATTTTATTTCTTTATTTTATGCTTTATATAATTAGCGTTAAATATTTTTTTATTATTTGGGGTATTAAATGTAAATATATCATAGGGTTATTCAAGGTCATTGTTTCTTCATAGAGGGGCATTAAATGTTAAATGTATTTCTTTTATGTTAGGGGCCGGCCCTACATTGTATTTATTAGCTAGGAGGGGCATAACTTTGTGTTTTATTGCACAGGATGACAGGGCATGGTGGCACTTGTGGTTCTCCAAGCGGTAGCATGCCCTGCCATCCTTGGGCATGCTGATGCTTGTAGCACTACAAGCATCAGCATTCCCTGTCGGGAAATTCAGTAGCGATGTAAAGGGTCCGACCCGGGAATTTCCCGGGTTTTTGTGCGATTTTGTGCCGGAAAAACCCGCAGTTGGTGATGTTAAAGCGGTATTACACTGATATTTGTGTCTGATTGGGCTCATTTCCGAGAACGCGACTTTTCTGTGCATTGATCAGGTACCTTCTCCCCCTCGTGTTGGACCTGATTTACCCAAATCCTACATTTTATCTCTGGTGAAAACTAACCTCAGTCTGAAATATTTCTGTCACACTTCTATAATTCAGTCCAGTAATGTTCCTTAGAAGAGACGCTGCCATATAAACACGCATCAGACTCTCCTAGCGCTCCCGTCCCCTGGATTCCTGCGCAGCGCAGAACTCATCTCAATGTGACAAAGTTTCTACAAGTTTATTTCATGCGCCCGGATTGTTCCGGAGTCTGGTCAGATCTTCACAGATCTTTTATTTGCCTGTTTACAGATTTGTGGTGGAGACATCTCCGTCTTTCTGTTTCCTTTCACCTTTTTTTTTGCCCGAAAACTCTACAATTTGGTTGTTAAAAATAAAAAAAAAAGCGGTCCGTCTATCCGTAGCGCTCGCTGCAGTTCTAATTAAAATCGACTTCAATGGGAAGTTTTACGCTTCCAATGCAGGCTGCGAGGCATTATTCCCGCTGCAGAGTATATACAGCTAGCAGTACACGTGCGTTTCAGTGGCTTGTAAAGACAGCGTCTTTCAAACACCAATCGGCTAGTTGCGGAGCCTCGAGGACTAGTCTGTCACATCAAGGAAAGATTTTTTATCCGTTTTAATGTCATCTTTAAGAACTTGAAGTTTTTAACAACCCGTCTCAAAGAAACTTTTCCCCATCTATAGATCTGGCAAAAAGGAGAAGTCTTAAGACAAATGTAAAAGAGAGTAAATAGAAATGTCTCACCTCAAACAGCACAGGATTCATTAAGACGGGACATCAATGCGGAGGAGTTGTCTGCCCACCTGAACGCGGCACCCAGGAATTTATTACAAAAAGGATGTAAAAAAAATAACATTTTGTTTTGAAGAACATAAAAGGAGACAAATTTCTCTGTTTTCCTCCAAGTCCAGGGAGCAAAACAGCAATGATTTGATTGCAAGCTTTTATTATCACCCTCTGCTCGGAGCAAAAGCTGCCTTTCTTTATTTGCTTTGATAAGACTGAGACAAATAGGTTTACAGGTGAGAGGGATTGTGTGTTACAGGTGAGAGGGATTGTGTGTTACAGGTGACAAGGATTGTGTGTTACAGGTGAGAGATATTGTGTGTTACAGGTGAGAGATATTGTGTGTTACAGGTGAGAGATATTGTGTGTTACGGGTGAGAGATATTGTGTGTTACAGGTGACAGAGATTGTGTATTAGGTGATGTATCATTCCGGTGAAACTGGGATCTTAGATTCTAACATAAAATTTCATTATAACATGCAACATTCAAAGGTATCTGGTTTATTGATTATTGATTACCGAATATAATGATAATAATAATAATAATAATAATAATAATAATAGTAGTAGTAGTAGTAGTGGTAATAATAATAATACTAATGGACCATATTGACTCCAGATCCTGAAGGACAGCAAGTTGTCCCCTCTCAGTACAGTTATTCCTCGCCAACTCCTGCCGATAACCTGCGGAGAGAACAGGGAAAATTATGCCACGGGCGAGGTTATAGCCATCACCGGGCAAGGACTCAGGCAACCTCTTTTTTTGCAAGTGGACGGAACCTCTCGCCCGCCTTCCAGTTCCATCCCAGCACCCGTGGTAGGAGGGGAGAAACACTGCGCTCAGACAGTAAATGATACTTTCCGGTACTCTTGTTACCTTGCCAGATGTTCTAACATCCAGTCTCCACACATACAGGAGTCTCTTACCTTGTACCCTTGTCCGACACCTCGAGACCTCCTGGCAATATGTCAGAGCCTAGTGCCCTCTATCCTGTTACGCGCTGTCACAGGACGCCAGATCAGCTGTGCTGAGCTTCGCGCCCTGACCGCTGGCTGCAATTGGCCATCGGTCTCTGTAAATCGCAGCTCCTCCTCCAGCTCAGTACTGGTTATAGCTTTTGATGTCCCAGTCCCCAGTTCTGTGCTTTGCCAGTCTTCTGTGCCCTGATCCTTGAGTGCCCTTTTTCCTGGTTTTACCGATTATTTCCTCTTGTTTCCCTTTCTGCCTTGTTTACCTTTCCTCCAGTATATTTGCTGTGCCGCTTGTCTGTGTGCGTCCGTGAGTGACCGCCCTTCACATTCACTGTTTGTTGTGGCGTTGTCTCTTTTCCTCGCGGTTTCTTTCTTGTCGTTCTCTGTTCATACCCCGTCCGCCGGGGCAGCGACCTGCTAGACTGTCCCCACGATTAGGGGCACCAGTGAACACCAGGCTCTGGTTAGACTCCGCGTCCTAACATATCCCTAACCGGAACCTAAAGCATCCTGTGTCCCAGACAGGGCCTATCTCCTACAGTTGGCCCATCAACCAAACATTGGCCTAGCTCCTAACTAGACATCAACAGGGCCTAGTGCCCAACAGGCCTGATGTCTATACCTAACCAGGGTCTGGTGCACTCTATCCAGACTGAGGGCCTAGCACCCAACTCTAATAACAAAGGCCTACTGCCCTTATGTTAGACAGGGTCTGACACCCCGTAACCCTAAAGGAAACCAAGATCTATAGACCCTAATGCCTTGTACTACAGAGGCCTAATGTCATTCTATCCTAAGAGGGCCTAGTGCACTCTGATGGGGCAGCCTCACCCCCTTTGCCTGTGGAGCCAGCTATCTGGTGGCCCAATGGGCATTGGGGCTTCAGTCCAAGCCTGAGCTGGTGTGTGGCGAACTGTGGTGGAAGTGGAAAGAGGTTCTGCAGCAGCCCCAGACTGGACTGCTGCACTGAAGGGATGCAAGAGGTCACCAGGTACTGCTCCCTGCTAGTTGTCTGGTGGGGGGGGGCAGACTTGATGTCACCCCTGGGCCACTTATCAGGCCCAAGACCTTTGTTACACACTAACACACCCTCCAACATGACCCATTCCATTAGGTACAATATACTCCGCTCCTGAGCTTCCAACTGTCACTCACCTGGTGAAATGAACTGATATTTAAAAAACGATGTGCGTCTACAACAAATGAGGTTACTATAGTAACTGGAATTTGGAAACTGAGGAGCAGAGTGTTTTGCACCTAATGGAATGGGTCATGTTGAAGGGTCTGCACTAATGGGGTAACCCCTCTAGGTGCCTACTTACCAGAGCCCCACCCTGCTCGTTGCCTAGGGGTGTCAGGTGACTATAACCACTTACCCCTCCATGCAGGATGGGAGATGGTGGAGACCAAGTGGAGCTCTTTTGCTCAGCTCTCCACTGACTCCATTGCTGTCTGGTCCTCTTCCAGCGCTGCCGCTTCCAGTCCTTCTTCTGGGGAGGCCCAGTCCTCCCCCTCCTCTGCCAGCCCCCTCCCAGCAATGGCCGGGCTTCTGTGCTCTTCTGGCCTCCTCTTCTCCCTGCAGCTCTCTTCAGCCAAGGACTTCCTGCGGCTGCTGCACCAGACCACCAGATGACCTGGTCACTGGAACGGCCGCAACCGCAGGGTAAGTCCTTCCCTTTACTGTCCCCCTGCCATGTATTTTGTGTCCCCCGATGCCTCTCTGTCCCACGCTGGCTCTACTCCGACGCCTCTCTGTCCTGCGTCGGATCCCCCTCTGCCACTGTCACAACTGCGTAGACATAGCTGATACCTGATACGCTTGATCCAGTGATCCGTTTCTTATTTTAACGTTTATTTAATCTTTTATCCCTTCATATTCCATCAGCACGGCGGAGGGAGGGGCTAATTATTTAAATTGACAGTAAGGGCCTGTTAAGCGATTAAATAACCCAAAGTTATTATAGTAAGGACGGCTTGGATGTTTTAGGGCTGGATTCAGACCGCTAAACGCTTTCTGTAAACACGGAGGCCTGGCAGTGCGCACGGATTCGGGGAGTGATCTCCCTGTCACTCCCTCTCTTGTGTGGTTCATTATTACAGCCGCTACACCGCCCTAGATCTCCCATAAGTGTCCCGATCCATACTACCGCTGATCCGCACAGACACTCAAAACGGTCGGTTCTGTAAAACGTAAACACTAAACGTCATTCATTCGGCCCCGGAGGGGATGGACAGCCCTATAGGATAGAACGTAGTTCCGTACACCTGGATATCGCAATATCTAGCGCTGCCAGAAAAACATCTGAGTTTCGCAAGCAGGTTTCGGAAGTCGGGTGTCGCACGGATCTAAGTCTGGCTTCTGGCCCGATGTGTGGAAGACCTTCCTGAGTAAGGAGACCTCTGAAATTGAGGCTCAGTGGCCTCTTCCAACAATGAACCGAGTGACGACCCAACAGACTGCATAAAGCCGAATAATAAAGTCTATAAAGTATATAAATATTACAGGTCGTTCATCGGCATATGGGATTGCTGAACCCTGACAAAATAAAATACATTCCTATTATTCTGCGGGTTTGGAAAAATGGAGATGTTGCCCATAGCAACCAATCAGATTCTATCTCTCACTTTCCTATTACACACTAGAGAATGTCAGATAACATCTGATTGGTTGCTATGGGCAACATCTCCACTTTTCCAAACCAGCAGCTTAGTAAATCTGGCTCCATGAATTTATGTGATGTGTATAAGAGATATATTCAAGGAATGTTACCTTCAACATGTATGACCGGCGGTCGTCACGGGCAACCTAATCTCTTCCGAGACCCCAGGAACTGGGTTTAAATATGTGAAATATTTTCTATCATTTGCTTTTGACCAATTGTCCTCAGCATTAAATAAAAACAATTTCCATTGTGGAGCAGCTGAAGGCTCCGTGGCTTCATTTTATGGAGCGATTTTTATTTTTTCGGAAAGATTTTTCCATCCTGTTAGGAGCGCAGCCTGTGCCCAGACAGTAATGTGCTTCTTGCATGAACACAACTGTTATGATCATGTAAATTTATTGGTGCTCCGAAGATGCAAGCTATTAAAACATTACTGCAGCCATTAGACTGGTGCCCGCCTTGGCTCTCTCTCCCAACCAACATATGCTTCCGAATGAATGCCTAAACTCTTATTTATGGATTTAATTTAATATGCGGAAAGAATTCAAAATTAAATTTTGTGCCTGCCTCCAGAGAGTGTCAGTGTATAATAACATGGTAATTTTTACACATCTTTATGAGAAATGGGCAAATTAATTCTTTCTGACAACTTGTAATTATTCGTCTTGGAACAGTAGCAGCTGAGTAGTGAGTCTGGTGTTACACAACGCTCGGGGATGCGGGATGGAGATACATTCTCCCTCTGATGCTTTGTAATCCATTGTGACAGATCTGCCCCGGAAATTGTCAAAGTTTGCTCGTGTAAAATACGCTGGATGAAAGAGACGACTTCTGAGCGTCGAGCGTTTAGCGGAGAGAGAGAGGTTCCCGGAACACTCTGTCCTTGTGTCTGCGATATCTAAATTGCTTCGTACATTCCAACAGTGATTATTAGACCCAAAACTACAGAGCCTGAACCTGGGGAAAACTAAAATAAAAACATATCTCTGTGTTCTGATAGATAGATAGATAGATAAATAGATAGATAGATAGAGAGATATGAGATAGATAGATAGATAGATAGATAGATAGATAGATAGATAGATAGATATGAGATAGATAATATCGTTGTGTCATTGTGTTATTGTGTCGTGTTGTTGTGTCGTTGTATCATTAGTGTAACATTCTGACATTTCTCTGGGAAAGTTCAGCTAAGAAAAGCAGAGAAAGTTTCAGAATGTCCCGATCAGGAATATAAGATTTATCTTCATTAGTGGATAAACAATTGTGTCATCATATTCTGTAACTTCACTGCTGAATACTGTGTTTTTTATATTCTGCTTTAACAGATGGCAATAAAATATCATTAAGTCACTCAATTCATAAGTGAAATATTTATTTATACTGAGCCTGCACCACAGTTACATTACAAGCGGTGACAAGAGAGGCTCTCTGTATTGGATGGCAGTCACTAGGATGATGTCTGTTTTGGGTGGTGGTCACTAGGATACGCTCTGTATGGGGTGGTGGTCACTAGGAGGCTCTCTGCATTGGGTGGGGGTCACTAGGATGCTCTCTGTATTGGGTGGTGGCCACTAAGAGGCTCTCTGTATTGGGTGTTAGTAACTAGGATGCTCTCTGTATTGGGTGTTAGTAACTAGGATGCTCTCTGTATTGGGTGGTGGTTACTAGGATGCTCTCTGTATTGGGTGGTGGTCACTAGGATGCTCTCTGTATTGGGTGGTTGTCACTAGGAGGCTCTCTGTATTGGGTGGTGGTCACTAGGATGCTCTCTGTATTGGGCATTGGTGACTAGAATGCTCTCTGTATTGGGTGGTGGTTACTAGGATGCTCTCTATATTGGGTGGTGGTCACTAGAATGCTCTCTGTATTGGGTGGTGGTCACTAGGATGCTGTATGTATTGGGTGGTGATCACTAGGATGCTGTATGTATTGGGTGGTGGTCACTAGGATGCTGTATGTATTGGGTTACAGTCACCAGGATGCTCTGTGTATTGGTTGGTGGTAACTAGGATGCTCTCTGTATTGGGTAGTGGTCACTAGGATGATGTCTCTTTTGGGGGGTGGTCACTAAGATGCTCTCTGTATTGGGTGGTTGTCACTAAGATGTTGTGCATTGTGTTGTGTATTGTGTATTGCGTTGTGTAGTGTATTGTGTTATATATTGTGTTGTGTGGTGTGTTGTATATTGCAATGTTTATTGTGTTGTGTATTGTGTTGTATATTGTGTTGTGTATTGTTCTGTGTATTGTGTTATATATTGTGTTATGTCTTTGTTGTGTCTTATATTGTGTATTTTGTACTATGTTGTGTATTGTGTTGTGCTGTGTATTGTTTCGTGCACTTTTTACTGTGTTGTATATTGTGTACTGTGTTGTTTATTGTGTTGTGTATTATGTAAAGTGTTGTGTATTGTGTTGTGTATTGAGTTATGTATTGTGTAGTGTATTGTGTTGTGTATAGTGTTGCGTATTGAGTTGAGTGTTGTGTATTGTATTGTGTTGTGTATAGTGTTGTGTATAAAGTTGTGTAATGTGTTGTGTAATGTGTATAGTGTTGTGTATTGTGTTGTGTATAGAGTTGTGTATAGAGTTGTGTAATGTGTATTGTGTTGTGTAATGTGTATTGTGTTGTGTAATGTGTATTGTGTTGTGTATTGAGTTGTGTATTATGTAAAGTGTTGTGTATTGTGTTGTGTATTGAGTTATGTATTGTGTTGTGCATTGTGTTGTGTATAGTGTTGCGTATTGAGTTGAGTGTTGTGTATTGTATTGTGTTGTGTATAGTGTTGTGTATAAAGTTGTGTAATGTGTTGTGTAATGTGTATAGTGTTGTGTATTGTGTTGTCTATAGAGTTGTATAATGTGTTGTGTAATGTGTATAGTGTTGTGTATTGTGTTGTGTATAGAGTTGTGTAATGTGTTGTGTAATGTGTATTGTGTTGTGTATAGAGTTGTGTAATGTGTATTGAGTTGTGTAATGTGTATAGTGTTGTGTATTGTGTTGTGTATAGAGTTGTATTGTGTTGTGTATTGCGTTGCATTTTGTGTTGTGTATAGAGTTGTGTATTGTGCATTGTGTTGTGTAATGTGTATAGTCATCCGCACTGTTCATAACGTTTTCTTATATTACAAGTGATCATCACGACTCTTGTGCAATGTATGTGGCGGCGGCGGCGTATCCGCGGTGTGCTTTGCGGCGGTGTACCTGCACGCCATATGCTGTACTTGGCTGCACTCCAGAGGACACCATTGTTTGCACTTTTGACGCCACCTCTTCACAACATCTTGACAAACGACGCAAACTGATTAGTGTCCCTCGAGATGGCGCCCAGCGTTTGCACGTCTTTGTTACGGTGTAGCTGCATTGCTGCGTTAGCTGCAGACTGTTGGGGGGCATGTGCATTGCGCACCTTTACTGCACCCCAATTACCCCCCCCCCCCGCCTTCGTTAGGGCTCGTCCTGATGTAAATACGGAGCTATTTCTGCAGACAGAGAAAATATGGGCCTATTAATAGCAATGTTAGTGTCATGGTGCAGTCATTCTAAAACAACATTCTGGGCCCGCGTCTGACAGCTTAGAGCAGCGACAGTACAATTAGCAGGCAATTTGGGGAAATTATTTATTATGTAATGCTAAAATTGCAGTAAATTTGGACTATGTCAGCGGGATGGTGAAATGTCAGGGGCGTCATCTGTTTGAGTAGTAAACCCTGTTCCTTTCCTGCCCTCATATTCCTCGTGTTGTAATTGCAATATTTGTATTACTGGTCTGTGTGCCGGGACCCCTGAGTGACCATGTGATGGAACGACTTGATGGATGGGATATGCACGTCTTTGTGTCGCTGACAGACGGGGGTCCGGGGTCCCGGGGAGCCAGTGCTGATTTAAGATACGTAATGGATTCTCGCAGGTTTATTTTTGCTAGTAGCACAGGGAGTGGCTCCCGTCCTTCAGACAAGTCTCCAGACCTGGATCGGAGACGCTTCCGTTTCAAGTTGCAAGACTGCAAAAAAAAAGAATAATAATTAATAAAAAAATAAAACCAATCAGATTCCAGCTCTCACACCAGCAAATCTGGTGAAGATTTTACCAAACTTCTGGCGGTTTTCCATAATTCGTGATGTTAAAATGAATTGTATCCGCTAGTAGAATTGCGCATAGATCTGAGCATGAATGTGAGCGCAGTGTGCGTGACGTGGATGCGTCTGTAATAGCGAGGCAGGCTCCAAAAGCTTTATGGCTAAATACACTACACAACTACACAGCAATAGGGCAAGACTGCAAAAAAAAGAATAATCATTAATAAAAAAAGAAAACCAATCAGATTCCAGCTCTCACTTTCCTGTTACATACTAGAAAATGTCACCTAGAATCTGATTGGTTGCTATGGGCAACATCTCCACTTTGTTTCTGAACTTCCAACTGTCAGTTACTATGGTAACCACCCCTGTTGAAGCGAAACATGGTTTAATCATCAGTTGATTAATCAATTCCAGGTGAGTTTGACGGTTTGAAAATCGGGAGTGGAGCATTATGTATCTAATGGAAGGGGACATGTTGGAGGGTCTGCTTACGTTAGGGTCTGAATGGGTGGAGATCTTGAGGGGTGTTTGGCTGGATGGGTGAGGGGAATATTAGGGAACCACAAACCTCCAATTCTAATAGGGGAACAAAGCGGTTCATAGATTCTATAGATAGAATCCAGACTACCAATCGGCTGCACTTGAATATCCAATATCGGCTCCCTGCTGTATTCAGCCTATCGTTTGAGGGTCTAGAAGGCCAAACCCTTTGTTGTAATGGTAGCCGCTGGGTGTGGACCAGACTGCTGTGGAAGTACAGGAAAGTCACCTGCATGGTGCGTTGTTCAGGGTATTACTAACACAGGGGCGTTTCTAGAAATGAAGGGGCCCGTGTGCAGACTCCCACACGGGAACCCCTCCTCCTCCTCAGACGGCTCCCCCCTCCCCCTCTTCTTCTCAACCCCATCCATATCTATACAAGCGGAGACGGTCTCCAGCAGTCTTCCATTCCCAACAGTGCACTGTGCAGCCTCACGCTCTGCAAACAGAAGAGGAGCATGAGGCTGCGCAGTGCACGCACGCCTGACATCCCCATGTGACACCCGCGCGCAGTGCACTGTTGGGAACGGAAGGCTGCTGGAGACCGTCACCGTTTGCACAGAAATAGATGGTACTGGGATCTTCCATTGGGTGCAGGGTGAGTGCCACGGGCGTGCCCCTTGTCTGCGGGGGCCCGTGTGCACTGCACACTCTGCACCCATGGTAGATACGCCACTGACACTGACCTTTAGAGTCAGGCTGCCAAATTTTGGCCTGGATGGTAAGTCTTGGCTGCTCGGGGGCTGAACCGGTTGCTAGGGGGCGTGGCTGCATCTTTTACTTACAGGAACAGAGTTTCTTGCAAGAGACAAAACCTACCTCATCACCTTATAGCTGATAGCACTCTGCAACTTATGGCGGCGGCCCGTTTAGGGGGCAAAGGTCAGCCAAATCCACCTCTGGTGTGCCAAAAGAAAATAAATATCACAAGCCGCAGCAGACGCCGCACTTACCTGCTCCCTGGTTCTCTGACGGCGTCCCTCTCCCGGCGCGCGGCTGCTGCAGCTCGTCG
>WWET01002975.1:127121-160549 GCA_011038615.1 Limnodynastes dumerilii | reverse complement strand
CCGGTGGTCCAGTCCCGTGGTCCAGTCGCATTGTCCAGTCCGGTTGTCCAGTCTGGTGGTCCAGTCTCGGTGTCCAGGTCGGAGGTCCAGTCTGATGATTCAGTCCAGAGGTCCAGCCCAGCAGTCTTGAGGTCCAGTCCAGCGGTCCAGTCTAGCACTTCAGTCCTGAGGTCCAGTCCTGAGGTTCTATCCTAAGGCCCGGTCCTGAAGGTCCTGTCCGGAGTTCAAGTCCTGCGCTTCCAGTTGATCCACCTCAGCTGTTGCCAGTTCCGTCTACTCCGGTTCCGCTGACTACTACTCTGCCATCCACCTCTTTCATCGCTGCTACTACGGCTACCCTCAACTCCACCTCCTACCATACGGATCCTGTACTTTCCCCGGCCTGCCGGTATCCCTGTCTGGACTAATATCTATTGGACAGTATCTCTTCTGACGAACTGTTACTTGGACTCACACCATTGTCTCATCTGGGACTCTCAGATACCGTTACTTCTGTATGCACCCATCTATTATTAAACCTGCTCAATTCCATTTCAACCCAACACTGTTGTCTTCATCCCTGAAACCCGGAACCGATCCCAAACAATCCTTGAACGTGACAATAAACAGCTGAAAAAACAGTTCAGCGCTAAGGAAAAGAGCGATTTCCGAGGCACAGAGAATAGATTCTATCAGAGCTGCGGCTGTGACCGCCTCTGAATCCGCCCAGATTTTGCGATCGGATTATGGCGCGCAGGATGCGTTTGTGTTTGCGTTCAGATCAAAGTAAAAATGTTATACTATATTATTTGTTACAGGTGACATCACAGGGTAAAGCCGCGGTGTCCGTGTATTTCGTCTTGGAACAATATTTTATAACTAGATGATAAGTTTATTTCTTCCATAAGTGAGGACATTCGGAGGATATTGAGCGTTTCCTCTCTGAGAGCACATGAGGGTATTGTGCAGAGTCGAGCGCAAGCCGCCTCATTTCCGTTACTGTACATTAGGGAGACGCGCGCCCCTCTCCTGTGTTCTCTGATCCGCCTCTCACCCCATCCATCACCCTACAAGGGGCCAGCGAGGAATCCGCAGCTCCCCTGTACCCCCATAAAGAGACCTCACAGATCATCACAGGAAAAAATAAGATTTGGGCTAAATGATGCTTATAAAACAGGCTTCACATTAAGCCTTGAGAACGTTACACGGCTCAACGGACGATGGTCACAGGAAGTGCGCTGACGGTCTCAGGGAAGAGACGACATAGAAGCTGCCGGAATCCATCATGTTCATTATGAGGGAAAGGAAAAATCTGCATGAAAACAGATCTGCTCCAAATAATCAGAATCTGTGCGGAGAAAGAACCTTTCATACTGCGCTTATATACATCTGTGTCCATGGCTCAGAACTTCTTTAGCCTGACCCTAAGACTCCCCTTCCCAAAGCCTAACCCTAAGACTCCCCTTCCCAAAGCCTAACCCTAACACTCCCCTCCCCGCAGTCTGACCCTAAAATAAGCTTTCGGCTGCCTCTATTTGAAAATGGAACTTTCGTTCTGAGACTGCACTTATACACTATAAATATTATGGGGTATATTCTGTGCCGGACGGAGTGTACTAATCTCCTCCATGCAGAACATAGGATAGCAAAGGGCCAGATTCAGAAGTAAGTCCGACAGGGGACGCAAGTCGTTTGCGTAAGTACCTTGTCTAGGAACATCAGCACATGCACGCGCCAGATGTTCCTCTAATGTACCTTCAGACTAAGTTAAGTACGTCTGAGGGTACAATGAAAGGGCTGACCCTTCATTTACGATTGCCGTGTCTCCCCATACAGGTGGGGATTAGGCATTTAAATAAGGGGTCAGGGAGACAACGTACGGACACAGATCAAGTCGTAAATGATAAGGTAGGTGAGCACTCCCCTCTACAATGCATAATCTCAGACCCCCCCCACGCACGTAAAGTGCGCGAGGGCCTGGATCTAGCCCAAAGTCCGTATGTTTAAAGCTGCCGGGCTGCGAATGCACGGACTTTGTAATTACGTCTGGATGCAGCCCTGGATGTGCAGCGTGGCTCTTATCTGCCGTCACTTTCTATTTATATTACATAATATATTAGGTCGAGGGAATGCATTACAGTAACCAGGCAGCAAGTAATGACAGTTACTCCTCTCTTATCATTTCTGTATGATCAGCATCAGAAGAGACATTAATGACATATCTCACAGTCTGACTCTGACAACTGCACCCCAAATCGCTTGTGACAAGTCTTCCCAAATGATTATTGTATTGATTTTTGAATAACTATTTGAAATGAAGTCGTTTTCTAACATTCTGCTTACGTTACCGAAGCCAGAGGATGGTCTAATGATGTTGTTTAATGATACCCGTCAGACGCTGGACAAGCTCCGTAAGAGATCACCTGGGATCTCAGAAACATCCTACATTTTACAGCTTACACATCCGATGCTGAGGCAGCAGAAACAGATAGATCTGCTGAAGGTCACTTGAAGGTGACAGTGTCTGACATTAACAAGATGCAACCCAGAATAGGATAGAGAAAGAGGGAATAGGAGGGTGCAAGGTTTTCCCTGAGCAACTGTATTGTTAGGGAAGATATGTAAGAAGAGACTGTCATGTAACATAGTTTATTATTTATTCTTGTGGGCTGTTGCGTGGTTGGCATGGTAGTCATCTGAAAAAGCCCTGTGTGTATCTAGCTTTATAAGGCATAAGGACAGCACAGTCATTGTAAACTAAATTGTGTTTCATAGTGTCCTATATACAGGAATGTGGGGTGATGAGATATATTTACTCATCAAAATCTTGCAAATCATTATCAGGGAGCTTGTGATAGCATGATCAAGGCACACCAAAGGGGTGTGTCCTATACCACCAAATGGGTGTGTCCTGTACCATTAAAGGGTGTATCCTGTGAATAGCTCCACCCATGGGTGTGTCTAGCACTGTCAGGAAAACTATTTCTTAGTAAAAATGGCAGCATCAACATTTATTGATAGTTAAAATGATTGAAAAATACTTTCAGTATCATTGTGAAGACTGTGAATAGGAGATCTGCTGACAACTTTTTTTATAGAAAGGTTAAAAGTAGGTGACGCAGCACCTAATTAACAAGAGACCAACTTGTATTTTTCATTTCGGTCTTCATTATTGGAGTCTTCGATAACTGCCAGTCTTTGATGACTTTGGTCTAAGAGAGAACACCGATAGTGTAAACTAAGAGGGAATGTCTATAGTGTAATCTAAGAGGGAACGCCTATAGTGTAATCTAAGAGGGAACGCCTATAGTGTAATCTAAGAGGGAACGCCTATAGTGTAATCTAAGAGGGAACGCCTATAGTGTAATCTAAGAGGGAACGCCTATAGTGTAATCTAAGAGGGAACGCCTATAGTGTAATCTAAGAGGGAACGCCTATAGTGTAATCTAAGAGGGAACGCCTATAGTGTAATCTAAGAGGGAACGCCTATAGTGTAATCTAAGAGGGAACGCCTATAGTGTAATCTAAGAGGGAACGCCTATAGTGTAATCTAAGAGGGAACGCCTATAGTGTAATCTAAGAGGGAACGCCTATAGTGTAATCTAAGAGGGAACGCCTATAGTGTAATCTAAGAGGGAACGCCTATAGTGTAATCTAAGAGGGAACGCCTATAGTGTAATCTAAGAGGGAACGCCTATAGTGTAATCTAAGAGGGAACGCCTATAGTGTAATCTAAGAGGGAACGCCTATAGTGTAATCTAAGAGGGAACGCCTATAGTGTAATCTAAGAGGGAACGCCTATAGTGTAATCTAAGAGGGAACGCCTATAGTGTAATCTAAGAGGGAACGCCTATAGTGTAATCTAAGAGGGAACGCCTATAGTGTAATCTAAGAGGGAACGCCTATAGTGTAATCTAAGAGGGAACGCCTATAGTGTAATCTAAGAGGGAACGCCTATAGTGTAATCTAAGAGGGAACGCCTATAGTGTAATCTAAGAGGGAACGCCTAGAGTGTAATCTAAGAGGGAACGTCTATATAGTGTAAACTAAGAGAGAACGCTTAAAGTGTAATCTAAGAGGGAACGCCTAGAGTGTAATCTAAGAGGGAACGTCTATATAGTGTAAACTAAGAGAGAACGCTTAAAGTGTAATCTAAGAGGGAACGCCTATAGTGTAATCTAAGAGGGAACGCCTAGAGTGTAATCTAAGAGGGAACGTCTATATAGTGTAAACTAAGAGAGAACGCTTAAAGTGTAATCTAAGAGGGAACGCCTATAGTGTAATCTAAGAGGGAACGCCTAGAGTGTAATCTAAGAGGGAACGTCTATATAGTGTAAACTAAGAGAGAACGCTTAAAGTGTAATCTAAGAGGGAACGCCTATAGTGTAATCTAAGAGGGAACGCCTAGAGTGTAATCTAAGAGGGAACGTCTATATAGTGTAAACTAAGAGAGAACGCTTAAAGTGTAATCTAAGAGGGAACGCCTATAGTGTAATCTAAGAGGGAACGCCTAGAGTGTAATCTAAGAGGGAACGTCTATATAGTGTAAACTAAGAGAGAACGCTTAAAGTGTAATCTAAGAGGGAACGCCTATAGTGTAATCTAAGAGGGAACGCCTAGAGTGTAATCTAAGAGGGAACGTCTATATAGTGTAAACTAAGAGAGAACGCTTAAAGTGTAATCTAAGAGGGAACGCCTATAGTGTAATCTAAGAGGGAACGCCTAGAGTGTAATCTAAGAGGGAACGTCTATATAGTGTAAACTAAGAGAGAACGCTTAAAGTGTAATCTAAGAGGGAACGCCTATAGTGTAATCTAAGAGGGAACGCCTAGAGTGTAATCTAAGAGGGAACGTCTATATAGTGTAAACTAAGAGAGAACGCTTAAAGTGTAATCTAAGAGGGAACGCCTATAGTGTAATCTAAGAGGGAACGCCTAGAGTGTAATCTAAGAGGGAACGTCTATATAGTGTAAACTAAGAGAGAACGCTTAAAGTGTAATCTAAGAGGGAACGCCTATAGTGTAATCTAAGAGGGAACGCCTAGAGTGTAATCTAAGAGGGAACGTCTATATAGTGTAAACTAAGAGAGAACGCTTAAAGTGTAATCTAAGAGGGAACGCCTATAGTGTAATCTAAGAGGGAACGCCTAGAGTGTAATCTAAGAGGGAACGTCTATATAGTGTAAACTAAGAGAGAACGCTTAAAGTGTAATCTAAGAGGGAACGCCTATAGTGTAATCTAAGAGGGAACGCCTAGAGTGTAATCTAAGAGGGAACGTCTATATAGTGTAAACTAAGAGAGAACGCTTAAAGTGTAATCTAAGAGGGAACGCCTATAGTGTAATCTAAGAGGGAACGCCTAGAGTGTAATCTAAGAGGGAACGTCTATATAGTGTAAACTAAGAGAGAACGCTTAAAGTGTAATCTAAGAGGGAACGCCTATAGTGTAATCTAAGAGGGAACGCCTAGAGTGTAATCTAAGAGGGAACGTCTATATAGTGTAAACTAAGAGAGAACGCTTAAAGTGTAATCTAAGAGGGAACGCCTATAGTGTAATCTAAGAGGGAACGCCTAGAGTGTAATCTAAGAGGGAACGTCTATATAGTGTAAACTAAGAGAGAACGCTTTCACTCTCTCTCTCTCTCTCCGTCTCTCTCTCTCTCCGTCTCTCTCTCTCTCTGTCTCTCTCACTCTCTCTCTCTCTCTCTCTCTGTCTCTCTCTCTCTCCGTCTCTCTCTCTCTCTCTCTCTCTGTTAATGAGATGATAAAACAATGATCTATTACAGAGCGGGTAGCATGGCCCCGGGGGGTGTCTGTTCTCCCCAGGCAGGGGAGGTGGGTGAAGGTCAGACCCTCTCAGGTTCTGGGGTGACCTCTGTGTTATTGTCCCCGTGTCTCTCCTGCCTCCTGTGCTCACCTGGAGCCTCTGTTCTGAATGACACATGAAACGACTTCGTCCTCAGACTAATTAACTAGTGAGATGCCACCCACTGCCACCCACCGCCTGAGTGACAGCAGCGATACCACCGGACCGGGCAGTGTTCACCGACTGAGGACAATGACAACAGTAATGTCTATGATGACAGAATCAGACATCTCCGGCTCTAATTAAAAGCCAGTCTATCTGATAGATAAAAGCGAAGATCTGACAAATGTATAATTAATCACCGCCATTAATTCTTCTCTCACTTGTAGCAATAAATAACATTAAATCTGGAAATATCTCCCAGGCAGAGTCTTTGTATTCTGTAAATATTGTTTCCACTGTAGCAGATCCCGCCCCCTCATTATCATCTCCGCCCTCCTCGTTATCATCTCCGCCCTCCTCATTATCATCTCCGCCCTCCTCATTATCATCTCCGCCTTCCTCATTTTAGTCTCCGCCCTCCTAATTATCATCTCCACCTTCCTCATTATCATCTCTGCCCTCCTCATTATCATCTCCGCCCTCCTCATTATCATCTCCGCCCTCCTCATTATCATCTCCACCTTCCTGCGCTAATTATTCTGTGCCATGCCCTATTACCATACCATGCTGTCAGAAACACAAAGTAAAGGGAGTCCTCATCTGTGCACATAAGTTTACCCCTTCTATTATATCCCCCTCTCCCTCCTGTACCTGATTATATCCTTCTATCATATCTCCCTCTCCCTCCTGTACCTGGTTCTATCCCTTCTATCATATCCCCCTCTCCCTCCTGTACCTGGTTCTATCACACCCCTCCCCCTCCTGTAAGCAATCTGATACCATACAATCATATTATTGGTCTTCCTGTTTCTGTCTTTGTTTAGGACTCCTCTGGGGCAGACTCAGGTGTAATAATGTGTTTTGTATTACACGGTGATGGCTTTACGTGACGCAGCGGCAACGTATACAAATCACGGTGACAATCGGTGACAATGTAAGAAGTGCCATCAGTGGCCGCCTAAACATGCGAGAAAATCCCAGTCACAATCACCCGTCTTTATTTGCAGCCAGTATCTGCATAAACCCTCTTTGTGTGAGTACGAGGTGTTCCTGTCTGCTCCACGCCATGTCCCTGCGATTATCCCTGCGTGTGTCTGCAGCCGGAGTGTGTAATCCTGGTCTGTGAGTGACAGGATGCTCCATTAATGACACGAGGCCCTCGCACCACCCTCTAAATCAACCCAGCAAAGTCCCGGAGTTTCCACTGGGCGGGGAACCTGCAACTTTATTTTCTAGAATTACAGCAACTGTGTCCTATTAACCGGCCACAAAACACCAGAGCTGATGTTATCAAACCACAGAGTTATTTATAGGACGCCCAGGAGAATCACACTCACTTGTTGTTTCATGGAGAGATTCCCGTCCCGTCCCATCTGTGAGCTGCTGTTTTGTACTGGTTCCTAGAAGAAAAAGTATCTTAAATATTTGTCCATTTCTTTAAAAAAGATTTTACGTCTTTGAGCAACATTTTATTTTTTTTATATTTGCCCTTCAATAGACGTCTCCCTTATATATGTCACTTGAATCTGGAGGTTATGTCACAGGAACCCACTGCTTTCTCATCACTGTCATACAACAAATGCCCCCACTTCATTATATGCCCACTGCCTGTATTTTTTATGCCCTCTTTTCTTGCCAGAACAGATAAGATATCCTGAGACCATGCTAAGCAGGGGTGGATCTGATTTTTTTCTTTGGCAGGGGGGGGGAGGTTTTTGTGATCAGTTTGGACTACCATTTATAGTGCTAACTCCTCCCCCTTACTATTTTCCCCACCCCCTAGGATCTATGTTCCATTCCTCCACTGCTCCCTCTTCAAATCTCTCTCTCTCTCTGTATTGTCTGTAAGAGGGGCAACAGTCATCGATACGGACGTGCTCTCACAATCACAATCACAATCACCAGTGGCATAAACACTAAGGACCAACTGTCCCTCTTAGGGAGGACAATCCTGATTCATGACCCACAACGTGGCAGGGTTTTAAAAAATGGGTGCAGTTTTGACAAAAAAATAATCATTTATTGGTGGTACTGATTGAAGTTTGGGCTATACATACATACACTCATACATGGAGCTATACATACATGCACTCATACATGGAGCTATACATACACTCATACATGGAGCTATACATACATACATACATACATACATACATACGTACACACACATATATGGAGCGCTGAGCTCTGTTTTAAGCTGTCAGCCTCTGACATATTGCTTACAGTGCAGGCGGAGCAGCTATCGCGGACCCCTCTCTCTTTTGGGCCCCATAGCATGCACCCCCTGTAGTCTCGCCCCTGTATATATACCCCCTACGTGCTTTATAGTATAGAGTGTGCTTTACCAGACCTTACCTTACATGTGTTACAAACTTTGGAAAGACCCTTTAAAAAAATTCTGCGTTTACCAAGACATCCACTCTGAATCTGCCCCTGATGCTGAGTCGCCCCTGATGCTGAGTCGCCCCTGATGCCGAGTTGCCCCGGTACTGAATTGCCCCTGATATTGAGTTGCCCCACCGTTAGGCACTCTGGTTGGCCGAGCTGTAGACACTAAGACGGGATCTCCGCTTCTATAACAGAGGGGAGTTTGGACGGAGAAAACATGAACATGAAATAATCTCTGCAAATAAATATTACACATAAAATTCCTGCATTTATTGCCACACGTGGAGATGACTAATGAGACGCCTGTAATGGCTTCTTAAACAGCCACAGAAGCATAATCTCACCACCGGAATCTATTAAACTCTCACTTCCATATACTGTGCGGCTGCTTAATAGATTTTCTTTAATTAAGATCAAAAAGGAGGATGATCGAGTGTCAGAAGCCCCACACGTTCCCCGAAACATATTCCAGCTTCATCCAGAAACTGTGCTGCCAGATGTCATTCTCTGCAGTCAGGCCAAGGAACATCTTACATAGAGCATCATCTCTAGAAGAGTGACAGGCCCTCTGCCTTATGCCTGGATACACAGAGAATAAGAGTGAACGCCCACTTATAATCTTAACCCCACCCTCTGCCCTATGTCTCTATAAGGGAACACCTATACTGTCACCTGACTATCAGGACACACCCACTTATAACCTCAACCCCACCCTCTATGCCTTATATCTGTGAGGACACACCCACTTGTAATCTTAGCACCGCCTCTCTGTTTTATGTGTGGATGATGGAACGCCTATGAGGTCACCTCGCTAAGAGGGAACTCCTACTTGTCACCTGAACCCCGTCCTTCTATCTTATGTCTGGGTGGGTACAGAGAGATAGGGAACACCTATACTGTCACTTGACTAAGAGGGAACGCCCATTTGTGCTCTCAGCCCGGCCCATCTGTAGGAAGTTTACTCTTATGTCTAGAAGTGTCAAGAATAATGGAGAATATACAGAATAAAGTGAGGAAATGTGAGAATTCAGCCTCAGGGTCCACAGCTATTACAGGCAGCGGATCGAGTCCAGACCGAGATTCTCCTCTTCTCCGTGTGGTCAGATCCGCTTTGGTTCATTTCCGTGTTCTGCACAAGGCACATTGAGGGTAACCGATCCTGGCTTAGGCTGGGAAACATCTCCTATCAACTCCTATACTGTGTGCAGAAGATGACATTTGCCTCCCCTGTCATTCATCATGGTATTGCCCAGGTGTAACTTTCCTCCTGTTTTCCTCTTATTTTCAGTTTGTGGGTCTGGTCTGTAGCGAAGACAGGATTTGTCTTAAATAACTTTTTGCTTGGCTATTTGACATGTTGTAAGCTCTACAGTTATTGTAACTAACCACATTATGTCTCAGTGTTTCAAGTGATTAGCACTTCAGCCTCACAGTTTTGTGGTCATGAGGTCGATTCCCGGACTAGGCCTTATCTGTGCGGAGTGTGTATGTTCTCCCTATGTCTGCGTGGCTCTCCTCCGGGTGCTCCGGTTTCCACCCACACTCTAAACACATGCTAGTAGGTCAATTGACTAAAATGATCCCTAGTCTAGTATGCATAATATAATGGTGCTATATAAAACCTGTTAATAAATGTCAATATGCAGTGGTAACAATTGAACACCTTTTCATCCATGTAAAGCACCTGTCTCTGCCCCAAACGCTTCCATATCACTAAACAATTGCGCTGACAGTTCTGTCGGAGAGGTGACCTCACCGGGTTTCTCAGATATGCGTCCAGCTGTTTCTCCCTCTTCTCTTTGTACATCTGCCATTTGAAGTCGTCCAAACGAGCACAAGAGATAAGAACAAAGCAGAAACCGAGATCAAAGGCGGAAAACAAAACCCCATTATTCCCAGGAAGAAAAGAAGATGCAGATAAAAAAATAATGGACGGAATAATTAAATTACCGATACTCTAATTAATACACAAAAGGTTGCTTCTTTATATCAGGAAACCGAGTATTCAAGGTGCAAATGCAGAGAAGGAACCCGCTGTAATAAAGGGAGAGGCAGACGCTGCTTGTAGCCCAGCGTTAAGGAGCATTACCGGGCGTGTAACTATAGAGGGCGCAAGAGGGGAGGCTACTATGGGGCCCGGAGAAGAGGGGGGCCCATGGGAGCTGCTTCCCCTGCACTGTAAACAAGCTGCCAGAGGATGACAGCTTAAAACAGCGCTCGGCGCTCCATGTAACAACTATGGGCCTGATCCGGACCTACGTCCGCTTGCGTTTTTACAGCGGGTATAAGCGCAAAAAACGCCTTTTGTACTTACTGCGCATGCGCGGGGCTGATGTTACGCTCACGTTACGGTCTGAGAAACTGCGCGTATGGGCCTTGATCGTAACAGCTTCGTATTTCCGCTCGGGAGGCGTGTCTGCCATACGAAATCCGTAATTACGCACCAAGGGCGGAATGAGGCATTTAAATCGTACAGTATGGGCGCGCTAAGCGTTGTAACTATGCACTGAGCTTACGGACGCACGCGGTTACGCTTAGAAAAGTTAGGGTTGGTTTTGCTGGGCGTAACAAGCCAAAAGTAAATATGACCAAGGAGAGTGGCGAGCGCAGCGCATCGGGGGTACGCCGGCGTAACTATGCTGCGCACATGAGCGTAGGTCTGGATCAGGCCCAATGTCCCCGAAAAACTCTTACCCTGAGACCAGCTCTTTGAGATATAGGGACGGGCTGGTTTAGAGTTGAGCTGCAAAGAGAATCACACAATACATCTTGTCGCCTGCCGCAGCTCAACTCTAAATCCGTCTGTCTGCATTTCTGAACCAAGCGTCGCTGCCGCAGTCTAAATGACTTTATGGTCCAGACACAGGCCGGACGCGGAGACTGACCCCCTCCTCACACCCGCTCTGTCTCTGCTAACATTAGAAATTCAGACTATTTATTACTTTTATACACCAGCCTGACAGCCGCGACCAGAACAATGGCGCCATTGAGAGGGCGAGCAAGCAGACAATAGGATTCTGTGGTTCTTGCTAAAATGGTCCAGTTTTCGGGAGCTTGTTGCCATGGCAACAGAAGGGTGAACAGAACACTCGACTGTTGGGGCTCCGCGCTGAAGACAGAGGGCAACGTTTGTACCTAATCTGGGCTCACCCCGCACAATGACACCATGGACGAGACATTTCCGAAAAGGCCACGGCTCGGGGCGCTGGTGCCAAATAGCCAAGGACAGCTGTTCCCCGGTCATTGTGTCCAGAGAGAGTATTTGTGTCTGTCCCAGCCATGACATCACTAAAGATGTCGCACAACGGACAAAAGATGGGTTATTGTAGAAGCGACAATGCGCATCCTACATCACTACTCACTGCGGACAGTCCGCTACAGACAACTTGTGGTCAATACTGTATTGTCGCCATTCCAAAGCCTTCTAGTGCTTCCCGGCAGCCATTGCGACGCAGTTACCCCTGAGAACGGCCGCATTTCGGACATGATTGAACCGACAGCTGAATGGTGGAAGCGTCATGTTCAACGCACAAGAAAATGCAGACTGTGTCCTCATGCCTAGAACTGGGTCAGCATCAGGGAGATTGCCAAACACTTCCAGGAGTCAGGGAGATCGCCCGCTCTTCAGGGAGTCTCCCTGATATTCAGGGAGTTGGTAACCATGGTTATTGGCTATACGTCTCATTCTACAGCAGAAACAATCTCTGCGGGTAATGACCGTTGTTTGCAATGTTATGAATAACCACAGAGTGAAATAAAACCCTAATCCTGACTCTGAGTCTTTTCTCTGTCTCTATCGATCGATACCCACAGGTACACCTTAGAAGCCAGAGTCCAGGGAAGAACAACTTTAGTGTCATCTCTGACACCTTTGCTGCCTCTCCTCCGGCTCTGTCCTCTGCGGTGTGTGCTCTGAAGAATTGTGACGCTCACGTGACCTTAGGTCACACGGCACCTTGTAAACAGAGAAGTGGCTGTGCATAGCGCAGCCAGCTCTGTATAGGCAGGGGACAGGAGCGCTACGTGAATGCTCCGCCCCCTTGCTCCCCGACTAGTGTAAGAGGATGGATGTCAGTGATTGACCTCCTCCTCTTAAGCACACTATCGCAGCTGCCGGAATATGACGGCGGCTGCGATACACCGCTTAAATGGAGGATGTCAATCACTGACATCCATCCTCTTTCACGGCAATTTGTGGGGGACGTTTGTGTGTGGTGGCCCCGGGACGACCGCCCTGATTGCCCCATGGATAATCCGGCCCTGCATCTAACAGAAAGGTCTGAAGCTTGTCTGAAGAGATGAGTTTTAAGGGAGCGCTTGAAAGTTTGGAGAGCAGAGTATAGTCTTATTGGATGAGGAAGGTTATTTCAGAAGTGGGTGCAGCACGGGAAGTCCTGTAACTGGGAATCAGAGTATTTGTTTAGCGTACAGGAGAGAAGTAGGTCATGTGAAGATCAAAAGAAAGTAATTTGGGATATATCTTGAGATGAGTGAGGATATGTATGTGTGTCAGTGGCGTAATTAGGGTGGGGCACATGCTCTGGGCGCCGATGGTTTTGGAGGCACCCAGATGCCATTAGAGCACATACCTGACAGAGCCCACCAGTGCACAGATGAGAAGAGGATCTGTCCCCTCTTCTTTTCTGTGAAAATGACAGCCGGAGCAGCTGTTATTTTCACTGAAGAAAAGAGGGGGCCGAACTTACTCTCTTCTGTCAGAAAAGGAAAGAATAAAATTTTGGGTATTTGCCCTGGGCGCCATTTGCCCTAAATACGCGACTGATGTGTGTGTATTGTTGTTGATGGCTTTTTAGGTTAGAAAAAGGTTTTTGTATTTGATTCTGTAGTATATAGACCAATGTAGAGATTGACAGAATGGAGCAGCTCTAGAAAACAGGAAATTATTACCTGTTAATTTGGTTTCCTTTACTCCCATATGTCAGCACACAAATGGGTTAACAGATCCCCGCTGGAGCCAGACAGGAAATAAGAAGACACAGGTACATATAGCAGCCCTCTTCCTGCTTCCTGTGTCTTTCACTTTCCAAAGCCTTAATACATAACTTCACATGATTAGAAAAACATTTCTCAGAAAAAGGGAGGGAGATGTGTGCTGACATATGGGAGTAAAGGAAACCAAATTAACAGGTAATAAGTTCCTGTTTTCCCTTTACCTCCCAATGTCAGCACACGAATGGGACGTACCCTAGCAGTACATCACTGGGTGGGCAACTAAACATCAGGCGAACTGCCTTAAAAATATAACTTAAAAATTATATATGCGAACTGCCTTAATAATATAACCCAAAAATTATATACATATATATATACTTTTTTTTTTTTATTCTGCTACTTTAAGAATGCGCTTGCCAAAGCTTGCGTCAGCTGCTGACAACACATCCAATCTATAATGGTTGGAGAAGGTGTGTATAGAGGACCATCCTGCCGCTTTACAGAGTTCATCAGTGGTGGCGGCCTCTTTCTCTGCCCATGAGGTTGCCACTCCTCTTGTGGAGTGTGCTTTAATATTTTTGGGTATCTGCAAATTTTTTGCTTGGTATGCTTTTATTATGCATGAACGAACCCATCTGGCCATTGTTGTCTTAGATGCTGGTTCCCCTTTTTTAGGTCCTTCTGTCAGTATAAACAATTGTTTTGTTTTTCTTAAGTTAGATGTTGTAGAAATATATATGGACAATGCTCTTACTAGGTCTAGGCTGTGCAGTTTTCTTTCTTCTGGAGTTGCAGGATCAGGATAAAACTCTGGCAAGCATAACTCCTGATTAATATGGAACTTTGAAACAACTTTCGGTAAGAATTCAGGATTAGTTCTTAACACCACTCTGTTGGGAAAAAATTAAGATAAGGCTCTTCTGCCCATAATGCCTGCAACTCCGAAATGCGCCTCGCTGAAGTAATAGCTACTACAAACAGCACTTCGATAGACAGAAGCATTAGAGGAATTTCCTCAAGAGGTTCAAAAGGAGATTCCATTAAAGCCTCTAATACTGTATTTAGATCCCACGGAGCTATAGGCTTACAGAACTGAGGATTCAATCTCTTGGCCGTTTGAAAGAATCTTATAATATATTTATTTTGTGCTAGATTATCATCTAACATAATACTCAAGGTTGATACCTGTACTTTAAGGGAACTCAGGGCTAGGCATTTCTCTAATCCTGCCTGAAGAAAATCGAGAATTACTGGAATATTTATTTCTGGAATACTCTCTTTATTGCACCATGAAATGAAGATTTTCCATATTCGGTGGTAAGTAAAACAGGTAGATTGTTTCCTTGCTCTAAGTAATGTGTTAATTACTTTGTCTGAGAAGCCCCGTTTCTTCAATGTTTCCCTCTCAATAGCCACGCCGTTAATTTTAAGGACCCCGGGTCTGGATGAGCCACTCGTCCTTGCCTCAAGAGTGTTGGATGCACTGTCAAAGTCCAAGGTATATCTATGGACATCTGCATTACCGTGGGAAACCACGGTCTTCTTCCGTTTTGGCCTTGAACAAGGATAGCTGTTGTCTCTTCCTGTTGTAGTTTCCTTAATGCTCGAGGGATCATCGGTATGGGAGGAAACACATACACCATCGGAAATTCCCAAGGGATTGACAAGGCGTCCGTGGCCAGCGCCTGATGTTCCCGAAATCAGGACATATACTGGGTGACTTGCCTGTTTACTGAGGCCATTAGGTCCACTTGTGGAACCCCCCATTTGTGGACTATCATCTGGAATACTGTTGGGTCCAAATGCCACTCTCCTGGCTATAGCCTGCGTCTGCTTAGCCAGTCTGCCACGGTATTTTCTCTGCCTGCCACATATAGGGCACTGATATCTTTTAAATTTCTTTCTGCCCATGTCATTAGAGGTTTTAGTTCCTTGCTGAGGGACTGACTTCTTGTTCCTCCCTGCTTGTTCAAGTAGGCGACCACCGCCTTGTTGTCTGATTGTACTATGACAAACTGTCCTTTTATTTGATATTTCAATCTTTTTAACGCTTGAGAGACTGCCTTTAGTTCTCTTACGTTTGAGTGCAAGTGAGAAGTTGTTCCCGTCCATCTTCCTTGCACCATCTTGCGTCCGCAAATAGCTCCCCAGTCTGAGAGGCTGACATCTGTAGTAACTACTATGGGCTTTACAGCTGCAAAAGATTTTCCTCTTTTTAACCTTTTCACACTTAAATAAGCTTTTGCCCAAGGTATCAGGTCTAAGGCGGCCGACATTATTCCCAGGATTTTCATACAGCTTCCTGCTGTTGTCACCTTCTGACTTTTGAGTTTCCTTATTTGTCGCATCATATTTTCCACTCTGTCTTGCGTTAATGCCATGTTTAGGGTGGAGGTGTCTATCATAACCCCTAGATACTTTGTTTTTGTCTCTGGGACCAGATGGCTTTTCTGATAATTGATTATCCATCCATGATCTTGAAGTGTGTGGATAACCTTCTTGGTATGCCGCTCCACTTCTTCCTTTGATGATGCCGCGATAAGCAAGTCGTCCAGGTATGGCCAAACTGCTATGCCTTCCAATCTTAATCTTTCTATGACTGCTATCAGTACCTTCGAGAAGGTTCTGGGCGAAGTTGCCAGTCCAAACAGGAGTGCTGTGAATTGAAACTGTCCTCCGAAGACTGCGAATCTGAGATATTTTCGATGATTTAAGGTTATAGGAATGTGTAACCGTAGTCATAAACATCCCTTGATGCAAGTTCATGACTATTGTTCTCACTGACTCCATTTTGAATTTTTTTACTTTTATACATTTGTTACATTTGTGGAGATGCGACATGCGTAACGGAGGGAAAGCCGCCTTTTCATAAGACCTTTACATCATTGTAAGAAGGTTGTATGCATGCACACAACCTTCAAAACAGGGAAATTACGTATTATGTATTACGTACATAATTCCCGTCGGCCGTAGTCAAGGATCTGGGCCAACATAAGTAATCACCATAACATTGCACTGTAAATCCACCTTTTATTAAGAAACTCAGTGTAGTTACTTGTAATTTTATTTTTGAAATTTTTTTATTTTGTTTTGCAAGTGACAGAGCAATGTAAAAATCAGTCTATAAGGTAACATAGTCAGCAGAAATTACCATATAACATTTAAAACATTAGCCCTGATTCAGAGATTTAAAATAAGAGAGGAAAGTAACACTTAGGCAAAACTAGAGATGAGCGGTTTGGATTCTGTGAAATCTGACACATTCGAACATTATGGTTCCGAGTCGAACCGAGCCATGCCTCAGTTCCTCCCACCAAATTCGGATCTGTAATCGAGGCAAAATACCATTTTCACAAAAAATTTGTATCTTTCGAGCCTTGTGTTTCCTGCTTCCTGTCTCTGAAAAATCACATGACTGTGATCAGCAATTCACGGTGGGCTGAACATACAGACTTGTGGAGACTATTTTTTGTTAAATAACTACAACTTTATTGAGGCGAGTGGAAAAATTTAACAGAATTCCTGGGAGGAGTGATATCAGGGGTGCAACTATAGTGGGTTCTAGGGGGGGGGGCAGTTGCTATGGGGCGACCACCCCCTTGCACTCACCTTTAATCCAATCCCCTATATTAGAAGCTCCCCTGCAGCCCCGCTGAAGAAACAGTCTTCACATGCCATTGCTTGAGATACACACAATGTAAGAAAGATCACAACTAGACTCTCAGGGACCCACAAAAACTTGAAAACATTAACTTGATAAGGGGGTATGGCTTCGTGTGGCTTGTTGGCTAGACAGACAGAAGATTCCCACCACATGGCAGTTATCAACAGAGAAATTTTCCCCAAAATTTTACATAAAGTGTCAGGGGTCCATGTATCCATCAGTGTCACACACAGACAGAAGTTCCCATAGTCATGCACATAGGCTACTATAGTACCTCCGCACACTGGACCAATAATGTTGATAAAGTTGTACTCCTAATTCATCTAAGCAGACACTATTCTGCCACTCATACAAGTGCTAAGAGCCATTAACCCTTACTAATCTGTGAGTTTGGAAAATTGGAGATGTTGCCTATAGCAACCAATAAAATTTAGCTCTCACTTTTTACATAATAGAGAATGGTATGGGCAACATCTCTCCACTTTTCCAAACCCACAGCTAAGTAAATCTGGTCCTTAGTCTGCTAAAAAGTACTAGGAATATAGGGGTAGACCGCATATAAGCAATCTATGTATCGAAACGATACGCAGATTACGTACAGTAGCTACTACGCATGCGTAGTAGCTATTGTTTATTGAATTACGTCCGTCTATGGAAGACAGACGTAGTTCTGGATCCGGCCCATAATATTTAATAGCAGCTTCCATATTCCTCTCCCATACCCTCCAACATGACCTATTCCATTAGGTACAAAATACTCTGCTCCTTAGTTTCAAATTGTCAGTTGCTATGGTCACCACCTTTGTTGAAGAGACAAATAGTTTTTTTTAAATATCAGTTAATTCATTCAAACCAGGTGAGTGACAGTTGGAAGCTCAGGAGCGGATTCAATTGTACCTAATGGAATGGGTTATGTTGGAGGGTCTGCTTCACACTTTTTCCTCTTTATTCAATAGTTTTTTTTTTATATTTTACAAACAATAGTAATACATAAGAATACATTTGACAAATGTCACAAAGTTGAGAGTGGGATACTAGACAATATATGGTAGCATGTACCAATCAATCTCAATCTTGTGAGCTGTGAGTGGTCCAATTTGACTAGGAATGACTGGAAATTAATGTTATTCATATTAATAATGCTTTAGGAGCGAATATCCATTAAAATTGCTTGATTCTAGCATTTTTTAGCAATTTAAAATAAAATACAAATCCAAAACTTTTCTTTGATAAAACCAAAACACGATGAAGATTTACAACCAAAACCATGGGGGTTCGTGCTCATCTCTAGGCAAAACCATGCTGATTTCATAGGAGTCAAATTAATTTTATTCTATGCATACATGGAGAATACATTGCTTTTGCTTATTACACACTGACCAGCTTCACTTTTACAACCTTTCAACTATAATACTGTTTGCAACAGATGAAATTTGACTCCCCTGAAATAAACATAGTTTTGCCCAGATGTAACTTTCCTCTCTTAAATTAAAATTCTGAATCTAGTCCATTATGCTGAAAGGATGGAAAGCAAAGTTTGATTTGAAGAGATTGAGAGAACCAGGCTCACCATTCCATGATAGCAGATAACTGGCCATAGTTTGAAGTTGGTAGGGCCATTTCAAGATGTAGTGAAGCCAAGGGCAGAAAAATTACGGCCCCACCTAACTCATTCTTACCTGTGAATCTGGCCCCTGCTGCTTTGCTCACAGTCTGATGGCTCTACAGCTCACCTAAGACGGACTTACTATTCATAATAAGGTACATTTATTTTTACCTATACTTAAGTTACAATTTCTTTAAACGGTGACAGTATGCAGTTGTGTCAATAATTAATGTTTAACAACAGTACATATGTGGGGTGTTCCATTTATGCTTTAGCCTAGTGCAACTGAGACCCTTAATCAGGCCTTTTATGAGATGATATAACAAATATATGTAGAGGATAAAAATCAACATACTGAATGAAGTACAGCCTAGCACAGATATATAGCAGGGTTGCCTACTTTTTATTTCTTCCCTCTGGGAGATTCCAGTATAGGGGCGGGCCGATGCTATTTATTCAAATTGCATCATTAAACCCCACCCCCAGTTAATCACTACTGTAATCCCCAGTGTTCCAGGTAGTGGGCGGGGCTTGATGACATAATTAAACCATGCTCATCCCTAGTACCTCGAGGGATTACTATAGAGATTGACAAGGGGTCAGGATTTGTGGGAGATTTGCCGGCTGTACCTGAATACCAGGAGAACTGCCCAAATTTCAGGAGTCTCTCAAATATTTTGGGAGAGTTGTCAACCCTGATATATAGATATTCCTAGCAGTATAACAATGCCTAGTTCAATAATTGCATCATTTAAATGTTATAATTTTCATTACATTGACTATAAGGCTTGTTTTAACTATTATAGCACTGCATAATTTTTTTTTTTTTTACATAAGATATAAATGATGTAAAAACTACACACTGAAGTCTCAGTCTTTTCCTATAGAAAACATTCAAATAGACAATAAGCAAATATACCTCATACTAATACTAAAAACCCAGTTGCCCAGTACCCAGTGACAAAGGCTATATAAACAATCATGAAAAACCAGACTGAAAGTAAAGGATCCTTAGGTTACTAAGCAGCATGTACATAAACAATCAGGGCCTGATTCAATTAGCCTTGCAAACATGTATTTTGTGGTGCAAAGCTAATTCTGTGAATTTTTTTTTCCTGATTTTAATTCGCATCTCATAGAGACGCGCATAAAAATCAGTTAACGTAATAGATGGAAAATGTGCACCGCAAATATTTTCCCGTCTATTGCGGTGCAAATGGTTAATTAAGTCAGGCCCTCAGTCATGGGGAGATTTTCTTTAGTGATGGGTACCTGGCAGCATCGGAAAGCTGGGGCCATCCCTGCTAGAAACAGCTGCACAATCCCCTCCTTTCTGTGTGCTGTAATGGCTGAGCAAGGCAAGTAGTAGACCCTCCAACATGTCCCCTTCCATTAGGTACAATATACTTTATATTTTTATTTTTATTTTGCCTTAACAAAGGTGGCAGAGCATTTTAAACCTAATAGAATGGGTTATGTTGGAGGGTCTGAAGTAGGTAGGATGGAAACACTGACATTGGGCTGGGTGCTCCCATTTTGGACACCTTTGGCGACAACCTGTGCAATTGCACAACTTACCCGCCTCTAGAAACGTTTCTCCAAGTGAGAATTGTCATGTGGGCAAGTAGAATTGTTAAATACAACAAAAGGAAGAGAAAGAGAGGTAGAAAGAAGGAGAGGAAAAGGGAGGAGTGATTAGTCCAAGAGCCAGTGTCAAAATAAATCAAACTGTTTCAAATTGTCACAGATAGGTATGTGTCAGAAGAGACTTATGGAAATAAGGAAGGATTGTGAGCACGGACGTCAGGGGTTTCATTAAATTCCATCCATGGGAATCATATTGTTGCAAAGTCCTGGTATTTATTCATTGCCGTAGATACAATATTTTCTATGGACATGTAGTGGTCTATGCTAAAAACCCCTCCTTCACTGCAAGCATAGAGGGAGAGTTCCTTTGCTGCATTGCTGAGACATTGGAACAGGTATTTTTTTTTTTTTTTTTTAAATAGGCTGTTGGGGGGAGGGGCGAGAGAAAAAGAAGCCAGGTTTGTGGCTTCTGGATATTGCGTGGACTAGATGCCAGAATAGGGTGATATAAGAGTAGCTCCACCAAGTATCGAGTAAGATAACATAAGCTTCTTTGCACCGCCAGCATTGTACTGAGTTGGTGGAACCGATGTGATGTAGCTGGAAGGGGACCATGTATCAACATGTCAGAATTCTATACAATTTTATAATTATGAAATGTAAAAATTTTTTTCATTTGCATAGTTATAAGTTACTTGTAAATTTAACCCATCAAACATTAAAACCTGGTGTGGAATACAAAAAGTTTGGTTTTATTTTTTTGTTATTTTACAGGAATAGAAGAAAAGAAAATAAGAAAACAAAAAAAGGACTAATTTGAATTAGATGCCCAGGTGTTCACAATTTGATAAAATCTGTTTGGGTAGATATGACTGACATACCTGATGTTGTATAGCTGCTAAATACATCTTTACTAATTGGCAGTTTTAGCCAGTTTATGAAATGTTTAACAGGAATTGCTGGTTTTTCCATATCCACAAGGTCATCACCATCATGTAAGTCCATAGCTTCATCGAAATAACCATCAATAGAGGACATACTACCTAGGGAGAAAAAAATAATAATAATTTGTTGACATAATATAGACACAGTAATTCTAAACAAAAGTAAGTATATTAGACTCACTTTCTGTCCTGGTTCCAGAGCCTCCAGCACCTTCTTCAATGTTGCCATAAAAATGTGTTTCATAATCTGTTAAAATTTACTCTGTTATTTTTCAATATTGCACAATTGAAATATCAGTGTAGAGCAGTGCTCCTCAACCTTTTCTCACCCTCGACACACCTAAGCCCTTCCCACAATTCGTGGAACACCAAAAGCAAAATATACAAGAAAAAGTAGAAATTACAAAGTACATACACAGAAATTACATTTGTTATTTTTATTTGATAAATTTAACATAGCAGCTAATACCTTTTTTTCTTATAACTAATATTAACTATGTTAACCAGTAGCCCCCATCATGTGTCTGCAGTCTCCCCAGTATCCTCCATCATGTGTTTGCAGCCTCCACACTGGGGAGTCCCCAGTAGTACATATGTATATAAAGAATTATATTATACTAAAAAGCATGGTTGCCTACTTTTGCAAATGAATATCAGGGAGATTGTAAGAGCACTATCAAGATGCTGCACCAAAGAGGTGTGTCCTGTGAATAGCTCCACCCATAGGTGTATCTAGCACTGCCAGGAAAACTATTTTACAATAAAAATTTCAGTATTTATTGTATATTAAATTGTCAGTGAATACTTTCATTACTACCTTTATAGAAAAGCTAAAAGTGACGCTGCAGCTGATTAACAAGATTCTTTCATTACATCTTGGCCTCCATGAAATTGGTCATCTCCATAGACCTCAATGGATGAAATTAGAATCAGGGAGATTACCAAACACTTCAGGGAGTCAGGGAGATCACCCAATCTTCAGGGAGTCTCCCTGATATTCAGGGAGAGTTGGCAACTATGCTCTATATGAGTATATAGGCTTTTTTTTTTTTATATATAAGCATTTAGATGTAATGCTGCTGCCATCTACTGTCTATTTCATAGTAATGATTTGTACTGATATTGCTTTATAAATATGCAAACCACTGCACACCCCACTGTTATAATAATTTATATAGGTAGCTTTTTCATATGATACCTAGTTGTGATACAAAGGATTTTGTTATGGCTAGCAGAGGAGGTGTACAATAAGTGGTTTAACGCCTATATTCTACATTACGGCACTATAAGTATTTATTGTCTTATCACAATAACAAACGTTCATACAACTAATGTTTTCCACTGGTGGATCTTTGAAGTACTAGAAAACTACAAAAAGTAAATCATTACTATTATATGCTAATAATGCTATATGCTCAGATCTCAAAGTTCCTCATACTGGACCTGATTCAGAGGCACACGGAAATAATAAAGCGGCGTGTGTGTGCAGTATATGCGGGCAGCAATTGTGGCCATGGTGTGCACAATTCAAAGGCACAGGCAACAGTACCTCTGGTTTGCTATCAACTATAGTATGTAGCTTATGGGCACAAAGCAGATAAACTCAATGCAGCTACATGACCAAATACATTGGCGAGTCCAGGGTAGTAAGACTGTGTTGTATTATGGGAATTAATGTTACGAACAGTGCATTCACTTCAGCTGCAGCGGGTCTGAATGGGGCATGATTGCATGCACATAGGTTCTGAGCAGTGAAACATCATGTGAAGATATTTCACACCAGCTGGCGTATACTCACCTCTGGACCAGACCCATTGCTGTCATAAGATATAATAATGAGGAAGAACATTATTAAAACAGATTGTGGTCAAGAATTCTGATTATTATTTTATAAATTAGTACCGCTATTTCCAAACATTCTGAAGACTGACAGACAGATGTATTGACCAAATTCTTTTGGTTGTTTCCATATTTTTCCACTAGGGGGCAAACTGTCTCACAGCAAAAATCTGCTAGCTTGTGACAAACAATAACAAAAGGGGAATTGTGAAAAAAAAAACAACAGGGGACTGTAACAACAATAACAATAGGAGGACTGTAACAACAATAACAATAGGCGACTGTAACATAAATAACAATAACAATAGGGGAATTGTGATATAAAAAACAACAGGGGACTGTAACAACAATAACAATAGGAGGACTGTAACAACAATAACAATAGGACTGTGACAACAATAACAATAGGAGGTCTGTAATATAAATAACAAAAAGGGGACTGTAACAACAATAACAATAGGGGACTGTAACATAAATAACAATAACAATAGGGGAATTGGGATATAAAAAACAAAAGGGGACTGTAACAAATAAATAACAATAGGGGACTACATAAATAACAATAGGAGGACAGTACATAAATAACAATAGGGGACTGTACATAAAATAACAATAGGGGACTGTACATAAATAACAATAGGGGACTGTACATAAATAACAATAGATGGACTGTAACATAAATAACAATAGGAGGACTGTACATAAATAACAATAGGAGGACTGTACATAAATAACAATAGGGGACTGTACATGAATAACAATAGGAGCACTGTACATGAATAACAATAGGAGGACTGTACATAAATAACAATAGGGGACTGTACATGAATAACAATAGGAGGACTGCACATGAATAACAATAGGGGACTGTACATGAATAACAATAGGAGGACTGTACATAAATAACAATAGCGGACTGTACATGAATAACAATAGGAGGACTGCACATGAATAACAATAGGAGGACTGTACATAAATAACAATAGGAGGACTGTACATAAATAACAATAGGAGGGCTGTACATAAATAACAATAGATGGACTGTAACATAAATAACAATAGGGGACTGTACATAAATAACAATAGGGGACTGTACATAAATAACAATAGGAGGACTGCACATAAATAACAATAGGGGACTGTACATAAATAACAATAGGGGACTGTATATAAATAAGAATAGATGGACTGTAACATAAATAACAATAGGAGGACTGTACATAAATAACAATAGGAGGACTGCACAGAAATAACAATAGGGGACTGTACATAAATAACAATAGATGGACTGTAACATAAATAACAATAGGAACTGTACATAAATAACAATAGATGGACTGAACCCAAAGATGGGGAAGTAATGAATTCCTGCATAGGGCACATGACAACCCGCCATGGGTACATGACAACCTTCATGGGCACATGACAACCCGCCATGGGTACAGCGTGTATGAATGGGGGGGTATGTAAGGGATTGGCTAAGCCCTTTTATTCGATCCTCTAATACAAATGAGTCTTTTACACACAGGATCATGTAAGTAAAAGTTAAGGTAAGGTTCTGGCCACGGAAATCCCATCCGTGTGAGGGGAGTGTACGTGGCGCAGTAACCTCGCACACACAGGCTCTGGGATCGCACTTAGCACACTTACGGCATCCTTAGGCCTGGTCCAGTTACTGTTGAGTCCTTGAACTTTGCTGTGTTCTAGTTACTGTCACTAAGCAAAAGCAACAACGTGATTGGTTGCAGAAAATTCTCAGGTTGGGCGGAGCCTGACATTCCAGTGGCCTGGTGCCAACGCTATAGGGCGACATGCATAAGGATCACCGATACCGTATAATTTGCACGACACCCCTAATGCTTGCACTCAGCCGCTGTCAAAAATTCATCATCCTTCATATTAGAAACATATCAATCGCTGCACTCTAGGAGGTGAAGTTACTGGAGCTTTTAAGAATGAAAGTGAAGTTGTTGCCAATAGCAACCATACAGATTCCATTTGACCTCAGGTAGGCATTTTTCAACCACGAGCATCAGCAACTGTCAGCTTGTGTGCGTTACTTAGGCATGTACGCCAAGCGTTGTGATTGGTACCCATCCAGTATTCCCATTTTATTTTCCTCTTGCGACAGGTCGTCGCAGAGGGGCAGATTGCGGTAACAAGTAGAAGGGGTTTTGTATTTAAAGTTGCAGATAGGGTTTGATAATGAAGGGGTGGAGGTTTGGAAAAGGGCCATTTTCTACTAGCTCACATTTTGCCTCACTGAAGAGAACCAATTGATGAGTCCAAGGAAGACCCCGCAGCCTGACCCTAAGACTCCCCTCCCCGCAGCCTGACCCTAAGACTCCCCTCCCCACAGCCTAACCCTAAGACTCCCCTCCCCGCAGCCTGACCCTAACACTCCCCCCGCAGCCTGACTCTAAGAGCCACATTTACTAAGGTCGATTTTGCTGAAATGGGACCAAAGTCCCGAGATTTAAGCCTTTAGCAAAATCAACACGTCAAACATCGCACTAAAGGCGATTTTACATAATCGCCTTTAGTTCATCCTGAAAGCGCCTAATAATAAAACGCCTCCTGTGTGTGGCGCTTTCATTAAAAACGGCACACACTTTAGCTGAAAAACACGTGAAGCGCATTATGCACAAAACCCTTATCATACTGCCGCTGCTAGTACTATAAGGCACAGCATGGCAAGGGTTAATGCCGTGGTACGCTCAGGCCACGAAAAAAAACCATTACACAAAATACATCAACGTTCTTTACAGTAAAAAACATAACAAACACAAACACATTAAAAGTAAATAATGTGTCTCCCTTAGAATGAATGAAACTACAGGTGGCCCTATGTGTAATGTGTGGTGTAAGTGTAAAAAAGAATAAAGTGCATTGTCAACTCCCCGTTCTGCAGTCATCTTTCTTGGGACGACTTGCTTGAAGATCGGGAGCTGTGGCAGGAAGAACAGGACATCTTGGTAGCAGATCAGGTCCACTTGCTTGAAGATGTGGATCACTTGATTGAAGTTCTGCTGCCTCCTCTTCTGCGTGTTGATGTGGGGTCCTGCTCCTTCCTGTTCTGGGGTCCCCCTTTTATAGTGTCTATGACTCCATGGAAAAACCGATGAACATCGGCAGCGATTATAAATCGCCTGCAAAAAACGCAGGCTGACTGTCGCAATTTTTTTAAAAAGTCACGGCAAAATTGCTGCGATACCTGGCGATTCATATTCGCTGTCCAAAAGCGATTTTAGTAAATGAGGCCCTAACCCTTCCCTCCGCGCAGCCTATCCCTAACCCTCCCTTCCGCGCAGCCTAACCCGCAGACTCCCCATATAATCACCTATAGTCCGGTGGGTCTATGATGGATCTAGAGGCGGTTTGTGAAATGAATGAATGTTTTTTTTTGTCATTACTAAAGTTTTCTAAATAGTAATATTTTCGAAATACAGGCAGCTGAAAATAAGCTTTCGGCGTATTTCAGAAATAGAATTCTGTAAGCGCAGACTTCATTCCCTAATGTAATCTGCATCCGGTTTCTAGATAGCGATCTAGAACATTCTGGAAAATGCCACACTACCCTGAGTAAGTACCTCACTTTGTGCCTGCGCAGATTGAATGGACAGATGACTTGCGTACAAGGAATTGCGCAATTCAGCTATCGCACCGAGGTCTGTATCTTGCCCAGTGTGTAAAGGCTTCATTATATATAACCCTTGGTACTAGTACATAAAGTATGGAGTCACAACGGTTAATTACAGCGCTTTATATTGCAGCTATTGTAACAAGTAAGCTCTGGAGTGAGAAATTGCTGCTTTAAAATACTCTCTCAGCTAAACATATTATTATCCGGCTTAAATAACGCGCGGAGTCTTCAGCTGTAAAGTAATATCAATGATGGCTAATGAAAATAAATCCTGGGAACTGTATTTTTTCTTTGGGATTATTGGCCACTTGCAATCACCTGTATTATTGTTCTACTGATGGAGTGAGAGGAGAGGCTTCGGAGCAGCTCTCTGAGCTCCACCTGTGATGTCATGATCTCCTTATTATCACATGACATCCAGAGAGCTGTGACTGTGTATCCGAGTGACAAGGAAAGAGGGTGTGGTTTACGGTACAATGCGCCAATGCAACCGCGAAAAGTGACTTTTTTACAGCTCCAATGAAGACAAGGCGGACACCGCGAGGGATCGGAACGCCGACAGGTAGGATTTGTCCATAACCCTAACCCTGCTACCAGTCTAACCTTAAATCTCCTGCTATCAGTCTAACCTTAACCTTAAACTGCCGTCCCAAGAAAGGAGCCGCAGTTGAGATCTAGCCTTTATCGCGTCTAAAGCTCCTATCGTTCGCGTGAGGTGTTACCAAACGCTCAGACGCTTCGTGCCTCACTCCTCAAGCCTTCACAATGAATGAATCAGAGACAGGGGGAAGGCGATCATCACAAACTCATGGCCCCGTCTCCTGACCCAAAATCCAGCGCCTTTTGCTTAACGGATTCCTAAACACAGAGGTAATGGCAGAACGAGCCCTGAACATGATGTGAGAACAATTCACGAGCTGTCCTGTAAAGTTGAAAGGAGCGCGTAAAACAGGAGATAAAAGAACATCTGGGAAGAATAGAGGAACGACAGCGGCCGACAGACTGTCACATTGGGCAAGAATCCGCCGTCGCTTTATTCTCAGGGTTATCCCTGAGGGCGCCACGTTCCGTGGCCTCACGGGGGGACATTTGGAAGCTGTTAGAGCTATTGGGAAATAGCGAGAAATCGGCCAATAGGTTAAAGGCAGAAAAAGACACCGAACAACAAAAAGAACCGGACAGCAGCCGAATATAGGGTCAGATCCAGTACGACGGCGCAGATGCCGGCCCTATATTCGGCTGCTGTCCGGTTCTTTTTGTTGTTCGGTGTCTTTTTCTGCCTTTAACCTATTGGCCGATTTCTCGCTATTTCCCAATAGCTCTAACAGCTTCCAAATGTCCCCCCGTGAGGCCACGGAACGTGGCGCCCTCAGGGATAACCCTGAGAATAAAGCGACGGCGGATTCTTGCCCAATGTGACAGTCTGTCGGCCGCTGTCGTTCCTCTATTCTTCCCAGATGTTCTTTTATCTCCTGTTTTACGCGCTCCTTTCAACTTTACAGGACAGCTCGTGAATTGTTCTCACATCATGTTCAGGGCTCGTTCCGCCATTACCTCTGCGTTTAGGAATCCGTTAAGCAAAAGGCGCTGGATTTTGGGTCAGGAGACGGGGCCATGAGTTTGTGATGATCGCCTTCCCCCTGTCTCTGATTCATTCATTGTGAAGGCTTGAGGAGTGAGGCACGAAGCGTCTGAGCGTTTGGTAACACCTCACGCGAACGATAGGAGCTTTAGACGCGATAAAGGCTAGATCTCAACTGCGGCTCCTTTCTTGGGACGGCAGTTTAAGGTTAAGGTTAGACTGATAGCAGGTGCCCCCCCGGGCCGCACCACTATTAATGGTTCAGGGCCACGTGGTCTGTCACTGGCCATGTGCAGCTGCCAGCTGGATGCTTTTAACATGAAGTGTGACTAAGTCCCAGCTACAGCTCGTTTACGTGAGGGCTGGCTGGTTGCTAGGATACAAGCCAGCCCTCATGTAAACCGCTGCGGCCAGGACTTAGTCTGACTAAGTCCCGACCGCAGCGGTTTATATGAGGGCTGGCTGGTATCCTAGCAACTAGCCAGCCCTCATGTAAACACCTTCCTTGTTCCTGCAGCCTCTCTGAAGTCTCATCCACCGCGGGACTTCTTTCAGATTGAGCACCTGTTGTGTAAAGTTTGAAGTGAAGCTGTAGCGGTCCTGTCTCTCTTCTCAAGGTAAGTAAATGTAAATTTTTATTCCTTTGCTACTTATTTTTTTTTAATTTCTAACATAACATACATAACCCCTAAGGAATTAAGGGGAAAAGAACCAGCACACCAATAAGGGGGGAACTATAAAAACAATTAAGACCATAAGGCACTAATAATTATATTAACATATTAAGACAATAATTCAGTCCAAAGGCCACAATATGAGCAAATAGACAGTATATATGTGTTGCGGTATACTGTGTTACTATCGCTAACATCTCACTTTCCATTACAAGTCACTAGGTAGATACATCTATACCCCTAGCACTAATTATATCAATAATTTCCACTATTCTCTTAAAAATAAATATAAAAAAATACCACTAAAACACAGAACATTAATTTTTTATATACTTTTTAACAACCTTTTAATAAATTGCAGCAAAAGGTTATTTATTTTTTTAAAAAGTTTCAGGATATCCACAATATTAATTCCATACACTTCTAATCCACGAATCAATCAATATTTGAATAATTTTATGTCATAGTAATTTATTACTAATAATACTAAAGTTAAATCAATCAATTGATTTTTATTTAATTTATTTTGAGGCACCTAGTAATAGCACAGAAGCACTTTGATTATCTAACCTAATTATTAGCAGATCAAATCACTTTGAAGTTCCCTTCTACCGTTTTTATATATTTTTATATTGGTTTTATAATATTTATCAATGAATTTCTTCCCCTCCTTGGAACATGTAAAATACGTAATCCCAGGCTCTCTCTGAATACAATCAGCACTCTTACAATGCTAAGTCATTTTAAACTCAGGACATTTGTTATTTCTGTTTTTATTGTTTTAAAACATTTCTTTTGTATGCCCTTAATTATGCTCAAACTGAATTAAAAAATCCTTAGACAAATAATAGGATCTTTCACACATCTTCCCGGAGTGGTCAGACCTAATTTTATTTGTTTATTCATGTACTCATTCACTATTATGTGGGCATATCTAAGAGCAATATAGGGATATAAAAAAATGAAATGAGAATTAAATTTGCATTAGGAAAATATAAGTACCTCCTGAAAAGAAACAACAGACTCCAAATTTAATGATTTTATTATACCAGCTAGCTATAAATTTACTTTTAAACATCTGCTTCTACCACCTACTGTGACGGCAGTATCATGCTTGATGATTGCCTAAGAGTATTTGAAGCTGGAAGCAACAGCCCATTCATTTGAGAAAGCTGGTACGCTTACATCTATTACTAGTAACACAGATCTAAGTTACTATTAGAGCACTTTCCCTCATCCCCCTTTTTAATTAGCTGTTTAATTATTGGGTTACTGGGTCACTATATGGAAAACCTAAAGCTTTGATTTTAAATACACTAAAAGGGTGTATTGTGATTTTTGAATATATTGCACTATATCTCCGTTATCTCTTTTATGTGCTTAAATCCCTTACTACATGGACCTGCTGTACTACTAAGGACCAATTTGGGACTTAACCACTAAGAATTCTCAAGCACTTCATTTTGAGACTCATCATAAGACACTAATCAGACTGTGTATCAGCGCTCCAAGCTATTCCCAAACATTGCCTACACATTATCACCAAAGAACTTGGTACTACAGCAAGTTCACCCCTTGGGATAGGACACAGCCCCTGTTAAAGCAGGTTAAAACACAACTTGTGGCTATTATTACTTTGAAATATTGAGGTGAAACAGTAGATGTGCATATATATAGTGCTCGAAGTGGAAATTTAGAAGTGGGGGTATGGAAATTTCAGCACCAGATGTGTCTTGGCAAGTTTGGCAAAGTAAACAGGTCTACGTAATGAAATGCTATGTAGTTAGTATAAAATAGTTACTACGCATGCGTAGTAGCTATAAACAAGGCACGTAAGTAAAATAATTTGGTGTTGGAAATCCAGTCCATTGTGTACATTTCCTTCCTCTTTTAAGCATGCTCTTGTCTCTCCCATTCTCAAAAAAACCTAATCTGGACCCTACATTCAGCTACCAACCTATATCCCTTCTCCCCTTTGCCTCAAAACTCCTTGAGCACTTAGTCTAACGTCTCTTCAGCTACCTTACTGACAACCCTCTCCTGAACCCCCTCCAATCTGGTTTCCGGCCCCTACATTCCACTGAGATTGCCCTTACCGAAGTGACCAATGATCTGTTATCTGCCAAATCCAAGGGCCACTACTCTATCCACATCCTTCTTGATCTGTCAGCTGCTTTTGACACTGTTGACCATCTTCTGCTTCAAACCCTCCTCTCTTTTGGTCTCACTGACACTGCTCTCTCCTGGTTCTCCTCCTATCTCTCTGACTGCACCTTCTCTATTTCCACCCCTAGCTCATTTTCCCATCCCTCTCTGCTCCTTGTGGGTGTCCCCCAGGGCTCTGTCCTTGGCTTCTCCCTCTACACCTCCTCATTGGTTAACCTCATCAGCATCTTTGGTTTCAACTACCACCTCTATGTTGATGACACTCAAATTTACCTCGCCTCCCCTGACCACAACCCCTCTATTCTGTCTAAGATTTCCGAGTGCCTTGCAACCCTATCCACATGGATGGCCAAAACGCTTCCTCAAGCTGAATATGGACAACACGGAAATTACTGTTTTTCCTCCCCGCCCTCCATCACGATAACCATTGGTGATACATGTCTCCTCATCCCTTCAAGTTCGCTGCCTAAGTGTCATCCTTGACTCCTCACTTTCCTTTATACCACACATACTCAAGGCTGCTTCCAGGCTCATCTTCCTGTCACACCGCTCTACCTCGGCCTCTCCTTTATGTCAAACCCTCCACTGGCTTCCTTTCCGCTTCAGACCACTCTTTAAACTCCTTACCTTTACTTTAAGGCCATCTCCTCATCCACTGCTCCCTACCTCTCTTCCCTCATCAACGTGCACACCCCTTCCCACCCTCTCCATTCGGCTAACCAGCGCTGTCTGACATCTACTTATCACCACATATCGCCTGTATCCAGGACTTCTCCTGTGCTGCACCTCTGCACTGGAATGACCTTCCTTCTTCAGTCAGACTCTCCCCCCACATTGCAGGTTTTCAAGCGTTCACTCACAACGCACCTGTTCAGGCTAGCCTACCCCTCATCCACTTAACATCCTCACTGCATCCTTAATTTATCCCTTCTCTTCCTGCCCACTCTCCTCCACTCACACCAGCAGTCCACTTCCCTCTCTCTCCTTATGTCTTCTGTAAGTTCTTCCCTCCCACATAGTGTGTTAGCTCATGTGAGCAGGGCCCTCTATCCTGTGTTGTTCCTTCCTCCACCACTACCCCCATCACTTTGTACCCTCTTGTTCCCCCCTGCTACCCTTTTACCCAATCCCCACCTGTTGGCTCCCTCTCAACCTCTCACTGTGCTCTATCCTCTGCTACCTGATCTTCCAAGCTTGACACCTCGCATTTTGCCTTGAGTTCTGTGCTTGCTTCTCTTTATTGTATTTCTGTGATATTTTTATAGTCATATTGTATTTAATATATACTATGCTGTCCATCCCTACCCTCTATGTCTGTACTGTATTTTGTATGGCACTACGGACACCTTGTGGAGCCTTATAAATAAATAATAATAATAATTTCTACACTGAACGCTTCATGTTTAATTAAATGATCTGGTTACCGCTAGGAAAACACAATTATAGCTCCCACACTGTTTGTCCAACCAACCTTATTGCCCCTCTTTTTGTGTGCCCAGCCAGCCTTATTGCACCTTCCTTCTATGTGTCCAACCAGCCTTATTGTCCCTTCCTTCTGTGTGGCCAGTCAGTCTTATTGTCCCCTCTTTGTGGTGCAGCCTTATTTGCCCTACTGTGTCCTACCAGCCTCATTGCCCCCCTCTTTACTTGTCAGCCTTATTGTCCCCTCCTTCTTTGTCTAGCCAGCCTTATTGCTCCCTCTTTATTTGTGTCCAGTCAGCATTATTGTCCCCTCCCCATTTGTCCAAACAGTCATATTATCAACTCTATGTGCAGTCAGTTTTATAGCCCTTCTTTATGAGTGACTATCCAATCTTATTGCCCCCCCCTCCTTCTTTGTCCATCCAGCCTCATTGCCCCAACTTAATTTGTGTGCAATCAGCCTTATTGTACCCTCCTTCAGTTTGCCCAGCCTTATTGCCCCCTCTTTGTGTCCAGCCAGTCTTATAGCCCCCTCTTTATGAGTGTTTACCCAGCCTTATTACCACTCCTGTGTCCAGCCAGCATTATTGCTCCCCACTTTATTTGTGTCCACGCTTCCCACTCTCCCATTCCAAATCCCCATTCCCCATCTACTTTCAAAAACAACTCTATAGCAAACTTTCGCTTTTCTTCTGGTTCTCTCCTTGCACGCTCTGCAGACTAAAGACGCTCACGTGACTCAGGCTTGCATCTTCTGATCAGAGCTGTGGCTGTGCAAATCACAGCACAGCTAGGTCAATAGGAGCAAAGCTCCCGGCAACACATTGAGCAGGTATGCCATACGTGCACTTCCGTGAGCCCGCACTGAGTAAAAATACAGCTTCTCACAGAATCTTAAAATTCTATGAGCAGCTGTATTCTTACTTAGGGCCGACCCACAGAAGTGCCGGTATGCCATATACCAGCAGAGTGTGTGTGTGTGTGTGTGTGTGTGTGTGTGTATGTATATAT